>JAKELJ010000328.1:0-34832 GCA_025594165.1 Tamias sibiricus
CTTTTAATTAATAATATATATATATATATATATATATATATATATAGTGTTAGAGTCACTAAATGCTCACAGAAATCATGTAATATAATTCTTATAGTTACAAACCTTGAGATATAGTTCAAGGTTTGGAAACATGTTAGAATCACATTTCTGCCACTTATGCATATCTCTGAGTTGACTTTGAGGAGCTTCTGGGTTTTCCTGCAGTGCTCTGTTATTGCCTTTGTTGCCTCTCTGCCAAAAGTAGCTGTTCACTGAGCACCACGCTGGGATTTAAGGTGTTGGTGTGAAGCCATTATGCCTTTGGCTGACTAGGCTTATGGGACCTGTTCAGGGGAGGGCACTCACTAGAGGCTGCACATACAGCAGGTGACTGGGAACCAGAAGTCTCGGACTAGAACACAGAGCTCATCCTCAGGGATATGAAAATCTTCTGTTCCATATCCCAGGTCCAGAGACACCACCTGCAAGTGCAGGCTTTCCCCAGGGGACTAGAGTTGCTGTGAAATTTCTTGGCCCTGGCTTGTGAGAACTCAGTCACATTCAGGTTGCAGCCTGTGTCATCCAGTCCTTGACAAATGACTTCTCAGATCCTGAGCATAGGTAGGTGAGTCCGATCCCCTGGTTATGTTGAAAGAGGGCTCCAGTGGCAGTAACCAAAGTGATCCATAGGGTGACAGAGCTCCAAGCTTTAATACTAAAGGTTCAGTATCATTTTATGAAATGCAGACTTTTTTTTATTAGGAAATGGGGCACTATCACAAGTTTTATTCCCATGGATCTGAGGACACCTAACCTTTATTCACAAGTCTGTGTTCCAATAAAACTTTATTTTAAAAACAAGTACTGGACCAAATTTGACCCATGGGCTATAGTTTCCAACCCCATTAGATGAAGATTTCACTTATTTCTGTAATGAATGTGATTTTTTTTATACTTACTTGAACATCAATGGAGAAGAAAGGCTATCTTAGACTTTAAGCCTAGATATATTTTTCTTCATTGAGAAGAGAATTACTAGAAATTTTTCATTTGTTGAATTTAATTATGAGAATATTACTGAGGTTATTCAGAGTTGATTAATTGTGACAATGTTAGCAGCAAATTCAAATTCCTACACCAAAGTTAGCTTAAAACTTTAAGGGAATAATACAATTTTCCAAAGCTATTTTTTTTCCTTTTGGTTTTCTAATAGGTTCATATTTATACATAACAGTAGGATTTATTTTGACATAATTAGAAATGTATGGATTATAGCTCAAATTCAAACACCAGTACTTACACTTGCCCTCTCCCTCTGCCCTCCCCTTGTCCCCTTTCCTCTATCCTACTGATCTTTCCATTTATTTACATTTTTAAATTAGTATCTGGTGGCATAATGGTGAAATTCACTGTAGTATATTCATAGGGGTATATTGGGAAGTTAGGTCAGATTCATGCCACTGTTTTTCCCTTACCCACCTATCCTCTCTCCCTCTCAATTCCCTTTTTCCATACTAATGTTTCAGAAAATATAGTTCGAGAGTAATAAGTACAACCTTAAGTTGAAAAGAACTACCACTTGATAAGCTAGTTGCATATCACAGAAAAGGGACATGGAATTTAAAGTCAATAGGAGCTGTGAACATATAAAATGAAACTTAAACATAAAGCTTTTGCCTGCTTGTGCTGGTTATTCCCATGTGTGTTCCTAATCCCACCAAATTTAGGTATTCCTTATTTCCTTCTTATTTTACTCCATAAGGAAAAATAGATTGGCGTCTGTTACTTTAATTTTTTACTGCTAAGTTCTTCTGCAGCTTCCTCTTAATCTACAAATATTAATTGGATATATGACGTCCTATTATTACTTAATCTTTATAAAAATAGCCTAGAGAAATTAAACATGTGAGTTAAATATTAATTGCATTACACCATCAGAGGTAGTCACCTCCTAAATCATAAAGGCAATAATGGTTGGTCTTTCTAGAAGCATTACATTGAGGAAGCATGAAACTGGAAAGACCATATATAACAATTTGGTAATTAGCTCACATGAACAAAGTTTAGTCATTTTTCATATCAGTAAAAATAAAAATAGATAGAAAAATAAAAAAATATAACATAGATATAAATAGAATTCAAAAATTGAAACCAATAGGACATAGTAACATACATAGAGGCTTTTCAAGAATGTCACCAGCCTCGATAAAACTGGCCCAGGCACTATCAGGATCCCACCCATAACCCTATTACACACAAGAACATACATTGTCAAGTTTCTATAATGTCCTACCTAGACTCAATTTGCACACACCTAAGCACCACATCATTTTACAGTTTTTGGCCTCCATGCAAGCCTTTGGGAAGTCGACATAGAATAGAACACAAGCACCAGACATCTTCAATTATTATAGCAAACTAGCCTGCATAAATGTTAGACATATTTTTTCCATCACTATATCAGAAACTAGCTACAGAAATTAAATGCAAAACTAGACTGTTCTCACAGGCTTGAGGCAAGTATTTAGACCTTGGCCTTGCTCTAACTTTACAAAAGATGGAGACATTGCCACTGCCCACTCATTATCTCCCAGGTAGTATAAGAATTAGTCCTGTCCCTTTACATAACGTGGCTTGAAGAAGATAGAATAAGTTATAAAAGGCTCTGGAAAATCTCTGGGTGCATCCAGTGTTTTCTTTCAGTTAAGGAATGTAATGTGTTGAATGACAAACAAATATTTAAGTTCTAGGAAGAAGCATTGTTTTTCCTATAATTATGTAATTAACCATTCAATTGCGTCTAAATTTTAGTAAATTCCTCCCCAAGTTCAGATATAAGCATACAGTTATCCAATCCGCCACTTTTACTGAATATATCTTCCATAGTATCCTTCTTAATATCTCAGGTAATTTTTCAAGAAAGTGTCATATACCCAAACCACCAAACAGGTTGGATTATCCTCTACACAACAATCACAGTATCACAGTCTGGAAGAAATTTTAACCACACACACACCATCTCAGTTATTCTTAATCCCTCATTAGTAATTATAACAACATGAATATTTGTATTTTAGACTACCATCATCAGTTTCTTCCTTTAGAGACAAAAACAAGGGAAAGTTCGGGTTGTTGTTATTTTACAAATTGTATTCATAAATTTCTACAAACTGAGGCAAATATATTCAAAGAGCAAACGTATCTGTCTTAACTTGCCCCTGATATTTCCCTCTCTAGGTCTCCTCTGCTGTGTTATGGAATTACGAATGGACATATCCATTTCTCCAAGAAATAAACAACATGCTTATGACAGAAGAAGTTCAGGGTCCGTCACATGGAAGCAAGAAAATTCCTGTCAGAACCGTGTCTGTTAACCAATTCCCACCAACATGTCTTCAGATCAACAGCACACATTTCCACCCATCCCTCCTTCCTCCTGATTGAACCCGGGATATGGAAGATGTGCAACATCTGGGGGCTCCGGCTTCCCCTTCTTTGCAGTGTATCTGAATAGCCCTGCTGGGTAACATCATTATCTTGTTTGTGATTCAGAACTGAACCAGCCTCCATCAAACCAAATTCTACTTCCTGGCCATGTTGCCTGCACTGACCTGGGCCCTGTCACAGCCACCATCCCCAAGATGCCTGGTCCATTTTCTGGTTCAAACTCAGAGAGATAGTGATTTGGTAGCCTGCATCACACAGATTGTACACCATCCACATACAGCTGGCCTGGAATCTGTGGTGCTGACAGTCATGGCCATATATACAGATCGCTATATTGCCATCTGCAAACCCCAGACGGATACAGCATGATCCTCAATAACAAGGTGATAGCCATTCTGGGCATATGACATTCATAGTTCATGGACCTTTGGTGTTTGTGACTCATTCATATTTCTTATCCTGAGATGGCCTTTCTGTGTGTCCGGGTTATCCCCCATACCTACTGTGAACACATGGGTTTGGCAAAGATTAGCTTGTGCCAGTAATAGTAGGGTCAATGTTAATTATGGCTTACTTGCTTTCTCAGTGGGATATGTTTGAACTTCTGTGATTTGATTTTCCTACCATTCGTATTCTTCAAGCAGTCTTTTCATCTCCCATCCTGGATACCCGGGATGAAGGCACTCAGCACCTGTGGCTTCCCCATTCTGTGTCATGCTGGCCCTTCCTAACTGCCATCCCTCTTTCCCTTCATGACCACAACCGCTTTGGCCCAATATCCCTCACTATATCCACATACTTTTGGCAAATCTGTAGTGTGGTTAGTTCCCGCCTTCCCTGAACCCTTGTTATCTATGGGTCAGGAACTAAGCAGATAAGAGAGCGAGTACTAAGGATGCTTTCATCCTAAAAAGCCATTGACATTTAGCCCCAAGATGATCTTCCCGGTAGTTCCAATAAGGCATAATGAGATTCACACCCAGAAGTAAACATCAGGAAATAATTTTGTTAATCTTCCATAGTAAGTCAATAATGAGATCATAATAGATGAAACATTTTTTTGTTTATACCCACCCTCCCGACATTGTCCACACAAGCCAATCACATTATGAGTCCCTCCATGCTCACAGCTCCCAGTACAAACCCATTGGAAAGCACAGCACCGAGATTCCACAACAATCTCTCCTACTCCAGTATCCCCCCCCCAAAACAGAAAGTACCAAAAAATGTTCATATTTAAACCTCAAAATTCTGAAGGAGAAAAAGTTTTTGCAAAAACTTGTTGCACTAACAAATTACCTTGAAATAACTTCCTCACTAGAGAGTCGCTCATTTTCACATTCACAAGGTCAAGTATATGAGTAAAAAATGATGTGGGATTTCATGAAAACCAACAAAATGCTGTGGCCAAGAGAAATTAACTAACAGTCTTGCACATTTACATATACAATTCAAGTTCTGGCCTATCTAGAAGTTTGACCTAGAATTAACAGTTAAAACTCTCTAACCCAATATCCCAGTCCACAAATGTTATGAACAATATTAGATCCAGTACTATGAACTTGAAAATTCAGTAGTGGAAAATCTTCCACAGTTTTATATAAAACATTAAGAGATTTGAAAAAGAAGAATACATATTAACCTAGTGTTGTTTTTTCCTTCTAGATTTAGCTTACTAAATCCAATTCTAGTGCAACAGTCCCCAATTCTAGCACTTGAGCCTCTTTGTGGACCTCTCAGCCCAGACCTTAGAGAACTCTCAGTCCGGAGGATTGAAGGCCTACTTTATTAGAGGTTCTATCTGGGCTTGAGGATCAAGAAAACCCTTGTCCTCATAGTCCCTTCTTGAGAAAGAGCTTGAGAGAGACTGCAATGGTGGCTACAGCACAGCATAAAGTTTATTCTCACTAAGGGTATGGCACTAAAAATAATACCATTGATTTGCTTGGTATTCTAGGAGCTGCAAAATATGAAACTGTACTTCTATTGGAATAAGACCTGGTTGAAACCTCAGTGCACATTGAATAGAAAATGCAGAGAATAGGCTAAGGTGACAGTAATGTAAACAGAAAGAGGAGAAAGTAAAATTTGAAGAAATGGAATGAAGACACAAAGCAAAAATAAATGGCCAGGAAATCTTTTTTGCCCATTGCAGGGGATCAAAATCCAGGGCTTCCACAACATACTAGACAAGTAACATCCTCCTTAGTCTTCATTTTCTAAATAGAATTTTGGAATACCAGAAAGAAGAACTCAAAAGACTAAACAGAATAACATAACAAAGAATGGAGATAACTAAATATCCATTTCAGATTGTCTTCCAAATAAATGTCAAGACCAATATAGCTTTTTAAAAATTATTTTATTATTATGTATTAATTACACTGAATTGATGGGTAAATATGGCATATTCATACATGAACATAACATAATATTGAGTTTCCTATACATGATTAACACATTCCACATAACTAAAAAATTTGAAAACTTTCAAGCTCAGTTTCAAAAATTGACATTATCCTTATGGCCAATATCAGAAAATAAACAGGAAAAAAAAAACAGAAGAACAAAAAAAAGAAGAAATTTTTAGAGAAAAAGATACATAGATTAACCACAACACATATGTAGATAAAATTATAAGTTTGACAGCATTTGCTTGTATATATTTTAAATTAACTTTTAATTAATACCAACATATAATTATAGATATTTATTAGTGAGTACAGTGTGTGATATTTCAATAACATTATACTATATTCTAATGATCAGAACAGACTAACTGATATTGTCCATCAACCTCATTTGTCTTTCTTTGTTGTTGAAATATTCAATATTACTCTGCTACCAGCTATTTTGAAATATGCAATTAAATCTGTACAGCCATAGTTTACCTTACTGGTGCTCAGAGATCATTAGACATTAAAGCCTTCCTGTGCAATTGGATACCTGTACCTTTTTATATCCTCCTGTCTATCTCTCCCTATCCTCCACCCTTCCCAAACTCTGCTTGACCACTATGCTGCTCTCTATTTCTACTATGGTCAACATTTTTATCTTCACATTTAAGGAAGAGTACTTGTCTTTCTGTACCTGGTTTATTTCATTTAACAGTGTCTCAATTGCTGCCAATGACCAAGGATGTCATGATTTTAATGGCTAAATAACATCCTTTGTGTATTTATTAACGAGATTTCTCTATCCATCCCACTCATCAATGAACAGTTCTGTTGATCCATGACTTGAATATTGTGAATATTATAGCCATAAAACATGTGAGAGTGCAAACATCTCTTCAACATACAAATTTCCTCTCCTTTGGATGTGTACTTTTAGTGGAATTACTGAGATCCAGTGGTAATTTTTCTGAGGAACTTATATACTCTTTTGCGTAAATGACTCTGCTAATTTATATTTGAATACAAGTGGTTTATCAGATTTTCTTTCTTCTGCCATTCTTGACTGACTGTGTACTTTTTATCTTTTTGCTAAGTCAATTCTAAATTAGAGTGGGATGATATTTCCTTGTGCTTTTGATTTTTATATACAATTTTCTTATGACATTAAGTTTATCCTTACTACAAAACAAAATGAAAATACTGGACAGACATTGTGAATGTCTGACTTTCAAAAGTTAGTTTACCCGATATGTGCACAGTTGACTTTGAGGGGAATGAGAGGATAATTTCAAGAAATTAGCCTAAGGCTACAGAGGCCCATCAGGCAAAACAATTATAAGACCACTGAACCAAGAAATTATTTGTAATAAAATAAAAACAAAAACAGGCAATTATATGTTAAAGTTCTCCAAAAAGAGAGGACACTGATTTGAAGACATGATCCCTTGGGCAATTCCATAAAATGGGTTTCCAGGTTGAGTGAGAAGCCAACATTTAGTTATTGTTCATTAGCATTTTCCCCACCAAAATATACAGAGAAGCCTAATTTTTTAAGGTATCAGTGATAATAAATAACAACAGACAACAACATTGAACCACCACCAGACCACCAGGGCTTTCCCCCAAACATTTCAACGAAGTTTCTAGTATAAGAATATAAATATTGGATTTCATAATTTATGCAACATGTCAAGTAGGCAACAGGAACAAAATTCTGTCCTGACCAAATTCCATCCTTGATATCCTGCCACAAGGAAGGGGAATAGTCAGAAAATAATCATTATCACAAGTTCAATCCATATATTTTACCTGCAAGGTACTAATGGAGTAAATTATGGAAAAAGTTAAGAATAAGCAAACTTTCTGGATGCACACACAAGTGCGGATCCAATAAAAAGACAAAGATACACATGTGACGGAGGGGTCATCTATTAGTGATAATGAGGGGAGAGGGAGAGGGAAGGAGATGTTAAAAAGGGCGGAAAACCAAGTCCAAACAAAGAACTAGTTTACAGCTCCTATACTAAACTTCTGTTATCTTTGTTACTTTGCACTTGCAAATATATTTTTTACCCTGCTTAAAAAGAAGAAGTGTCAAAAAAACCAAGAATCAGACTCCTTGAAAATTTCCACTCACATAGTTTTTTTCATAGACACAGAAAAATTAAGAAGTCTTCTTATCTTGGAGTGTACTGTAAATTACTATGGCTATCAGTGTAGGAGGATACATGGTTGCATGTGTATGAATTGTGCCTACTCTATATTCAGATACACTATCTGGAAAATTGGAACTTGGTGCCCACAGGCATTTGCATCTAAAACCATCCTTGACTTAATGTTTTGCTTGGTGTAAACAAATCACCTACTTTTATTTCCCAAGTATCACATCCCTCCTCATTCAACTGGTGCAAGTGGAACAACTCAGACACTCCTTAACGCCATCCAGTGCAATAGTGACTCTGCCTTGTGAAGGATAGGAAAAAAGCTAAGCGAGCTAAAAAAGAGAGATTTCACCCCCCAAGAATAAGAAAATGCTGGACGCCTTATTCTTCAGCCTCTTCATAGCCAGCAAAGCTTGCTTTCCTCTGAGAAGGCAGAAGCAGCTGAATTTAAACAAAAATTTTCCTTTCTGAGAAACAGAGTATAAAAATTGATTCAGAGTCCCAGGAACATTTATTTGCCTGACAGAGTCTGGCAACATGGGGATACGAAGGCACCAAGATCATCCACTATGATTTAGACACCCGCCTAAAAACAGGGGTTGTCTGGGATGACAACGGGGTTTGCAACTGGGAGAAAAGCTATGAGGTTGACGGCTGAAGGTATCGGGGCTATTGGAGGCAAGTAGTGAAGAGCCCTCCGCCAGAGGAAATGTCTAACTACCCTGGAGGCAGCTCAGCTGTGAGGAGCCAAAGTTAGTCCTATGGAGGAGCTCAGAGAAAGGCCCAATGCCTGGCCATTCTGCTAGTTCAAGCCAATCCAATCCAGGATCCAGACCTGAGAGAAAAGAAGCCATATTTGGTCACACCATCTACAGTAGATAGCCATGGGGCACTAAAAGGTTACTCAGGGTATCTTGTTGTTAAAAGAATGTGTGAAAACTGAAGAAAACAAGAAGAAGCTGAAAGATTGTGACTGGGAGAAATAAAGCGCCGAGGGCGCCTGGCAATCCAACCAGTGTTGGACAAGGGGGATCGACTGTGAGAAAGATGGTTTGCAAGGTCTCATCATCTCGTGAAAATGCCAGAAGTCTCCTCTGAGGTTCTGTGCCATTTCTGCACTAATCTTCTTAATAACTATAATACTCAAATAATATTCTAGTGGTGATTGCTGGGGGTGAGGGGAATACTACAGCATTTTCTGGAGAATATTAATAAAATATTGGAAACCATAGCCCCTTCCCTACCACAAATCGTAAATAAATTTCCATGCCAACCTGCCGTGTGATGTGTCTTTTTCCCTGCGGGTAATTGTTTTAAAAACAATATTGCTATTTGGTGGAGAACAGGCCAGAGCACCTGTTTCTCCAGACATGAGTATGCAAAAAGCCCATAGTCTCAATGATCAGTAACCAGAAACAGAATAATACAAAGTACTATCCCTCTACAAGAGCACCCCATGGAAAAAGTGTCCCTTTGGTCCTTGAGAAATCCCGTTCAAGTAAGAATTACTTATACTAAACAATATGGCAATTATCTACCAAGGCAATTTGCCATGGCAACCACTGAGGTCACTGCCCTCTTGACCTAAACACTTGCCATGGCAACCACTGAGATCACTGCCCTCATTGACTAACCCGAACCTAAAGTTTAACTATGGGCAAGAATAGAGTCAAAGGACTGGCATGTTTTACTATTATGAAACATAAGGTATGAATATTGTTAAGTACATTTAGGTAGGAATGGGGAACTATCAGATCTAATCTTCCATGACCATAATCATAGATTATAGAACAATAGTCGGAAATATGGTGGGGTCATTAACTCATCATAATTACAACTTCCCCGATAGGACCTGTTCTGTACAAGAGTTCTGGGGGTTTTTGGGTAACCACTTTCTTGCATGATATGCTTTAAAAAAATAAATAAAAAACTGTATGTGAAATCAATAAAGTTGTCCAGCATTCTGCACTGGCTTGATGAGTCTGTGTGGTTTTTGTCCATCCATATCGCCAACGCTGTTACCTCGTCCATCCCTGGACCAGGAAGACCCCCGACCCTGCTAGGGCCCTGGACCCCGGCAATTAAAGCAACTAGGATCAGAAGGATCAAAAAGGCAAAAAAAAAAAGGGGAAAGACACAAGGAAGAAATGGAGTGGAAGTCTACTATATAGAGCTCCTGTTCCTTACCCTCAATCCCAGAAACAGCAGAAGGCAGGAGGAAGTAGGAGCTTTGGAATGCCCAAGACTTGTATAGGCCAAGTTTCTCTGGACGGAAACTCAGGATTCCACCATTGAACCAGTTTCAATGACCCGTTTCACCTTCAGATTCATGAAAATGAGATCCAACAAGGTATGGCATCCCTTACTGGCACCAGCTACTTTGGAGATCATCGTTTTAGATCATCCAAAAGTGATGGTAAAAAATAAAGTTTAGGGCTAGGTTGTGGCTCAGAGGCATAAGCGCTCCCCGCACTTGTGTGGCCTGGTTCAATCCTCAGCCACCACGTAAACATACAATGCATTGCATTGTGTACAACTAAAGTATAATAAAGAAAATAAATAAACAAATAAAAAGTAAAGTTTAAAATCCCCCTAGACTTTCAGCTTCTAAGCCAAGAAGGAGTAATAGGAACTGAAATCACCTTCCTAACTGGAAAAAAGAACACCAGACCTCGAGGCAAGTGAGCACAGGGACCCCAGCAATATGGGAAACAAGTGGGCAGTTGCCCCAGTTTGGGTGCCTTGACCCTTTTCCCAGGCTATGCATAGGGAGGAGGGATGGCCCCAGGTGGAATTCCAGTGGAGCACCCTGAATTGAAGAGGTCACTTGGGAAACAAAAAGATGAATAAAGCTATAGCTGACAGAACAGAGCTCTGGGAAGAAAAGAGGTGGCACATAGAGAGAAAGGTGACTATCCTGCAGACCTCCTCAAGTGATAGTGTGACATAGTGAGGAATGCTACATAGGTAGGGGGAGAAACAAAGGTACCCTAAGGATTTAGAAAAGAGCCTAGCCCAACTGTCACATAGGGCCTAAAAAAAATAAATAAATAGCCATTCTTCCCATCCACCAGAAAAGAAAAAAAATTAATACATGAGGCTTCAATCAGAATACTCAAAGGAATCTTTCAAAACAAGTCCTAGACCAAACGTTGTTCTGGTTTGTGTAAACAGAGCCCAAAAGGGTCAAATTGTTTCCAAGTAACTTAAATGCATTCAGAGTAAAATATTAAGATATTTATAGAATTAAAACATAGTTGAGATTTAGAAACAAACAAAGCAAAATCCAAAAATGTGTGATATACAATAATAATTTTTTCTAGATATGAAACATAAGTAGAAAAAACGAACCAAAAATAGGGCTGAGGAAAGGAATTAATCAATCAAAATTAGCAAATTAGAAAACCAGAACATTCAATAACTAAAACTGAATCTCATTTATTAAAAAAAAATTAGGTAGAATCATAGAAGACATTCAGAATACTCAAGGTGAACTGGCAGCCCCAAATATGAAAAAAACAGACTGATGCATAAAAATAAAAAATTAGGGAATTGACTTCATTAAATTGAAAGATTTCTGCTGAATAAAATGCAGCATATAACTATAATTTATTTCTGACAATTTTAAATCAATAAAGTTACCATGATAAGGCAGGCGCGTTGCACACCCTGTAATCCCACACTTGGAAAGGCTGAGGCAGAGGATCGCAAGTTCAAAGCCAGCCTCAGCAATGGCGAGGCACTTAGCAACTCAGGAATACCCATGATCATAAATAAAATACAAAAAAAAAAAGGCTGCAGATGTGGACCGATGGTTAGTGCCCCTGAGTTCAATTCTGGTACAAAAAAAAAATAAATAAAAAGTTTCCATGATCACTGCCATGAGAGTTAACTTCGATTCACTCATTGCATAGGCAGTACCTATCTAATGAGCATGTGTCAGAAGCCCACAAACTTCTGAAATGAGATTAAGGAAATACACAGAAGGTGAATGTGCACATGTAAATTAGCATGAACATACACAGATGAGTAGTAAATCTTATCCAGGAGACTACTGCTACACTCAGTCAGTACAGGGCTGGTTTAACCAGGGAACAACAGAAAGAAAATCACATTTCTGGGGTTTTATTTTATTTTTCAATTTCCCTGCCTATCCTAGGAGAACCTTTTAGGCCCAGGGGTAAGGAAATTGAGAAGTTTCACTAAGGGAAGGTAACCCTGAGCCTCTAGGAGTATTATTATCTGTGGATACCTCTGGAACAACCAGAGTTCCAGTGCCTGTGAACCTGACCTTGTGCTTCCATGCTCTTCTGTCAGTGAAATCTTGAGCACAGGACTGCTGAGGGATATGCTGTACTGAGTTCATCAGACGACAAGACACCTATCTCAATCTGATCTGTGTTTTTCTTCTGAGTCAGTAACTGCAGAGTAGTCTGAAAAGGGAGAAATACAGAAATACAGACCATTCCACCTCAAGTTAGGAGGCAACAATGTGGGGGTCTGTGCTCTGGGGCCTTCTCTTATTTGTTCTCACACTGGGCACAATGTAGCACCAGAAATACAATGGAAGTTGGAGTTTGTCCTTAGGAGATTAATAGCCGGTAGACGAACTATGAAGTGTACATCCGCCACCTAGTTAATAAAATTGGAGTTTTAGAGTTGTAAGACAAAGAATCTTCCTTTAAAAATCTTGGATCATTGGGTAGAAATTAAATTTGGTCTATGTAAGTTCAGAGGCAGGGGCCAAAGACCATAGCCGGGTGCAGTGGCAGTAAGAAATTTAGTAGTTCAACAAATTTCAGCACAACCCAATCAATTGGTAAAAGCTATACTGTCCCAAAACATGAAAATGTGCCCAGAAAAACAAGGAGATACCTGTCACGATATGCACTCATAGTAATCTGGAACTACATGTGTAGAAATGTCTTGCATGCTGATTTTTATATCCAACTAGGTCATTCCCTAACAACCTTTGTACTTCTATAAAACAAGTCTGTTTCCCCTGGTGCATGCTGTGGGCCTGTCATGCAGCCTGGGGAAGGGCTTTGGATTCAAGGACTTTGAGTCTTTGATTTTTTAGATTTTCAGCTTCCTGGCTTCCTCATTCCTGTCTCTGTAAACAGAAAACACAAGATCTTAGTGCCTCATCACCAGTGCTGGCCACGGCAAGCTGTGATTGCAAACCAAAATTACAAGAGGAGGGGAGGCAAAAGGACAAGTGGTCTGCTTCTAGGGCAGAGTAGGTTATTCAGAAGCTTCTTAGATGACTTATGAGTGAAGAACAATTCAGAAATGTTCAGAAAAAGTAGAAGGAAAATGGAACAGTAAATGAATGGGAGACAAAATAATCTTGTATGTTCCTCAGAAATGCCATTCTAAGGCTAAACTTCTTTAAAGACAAGAAAAAAAAAATTTCTTCCCCTAGGCGTCTCCACAAATATGGCTGAATTACCAGTCAATCCATTTGACTAGACTTCTATTTCTGCACATTTTGCATCCTAACCGTTAAACCATAGAAAAGACATAATATCACTGAATCTGAACTTGCACAGGAAAGACAAATGGCTTAAAGTAGTCAAACCTTACCCCTAACCCACTTCAAGCTTGTGGAATCAACAAATGAAACAATTTCTTTAAAAAATTGAATTTTTGGATTTGCCAAATTCTTTCCTAGTATACACTATTATTAGCAGAGAAAAAGAATTGGAGATTTTCTAATATCTCCTATGTATCAGTAGGAGGGCCATGTCCTGTCCAACTTGCTTGGGGAAGCAAAGTGAAATAGGGAGACCAGGAGAAGGAAGAGTCCGTCTTCCCCCACTTAGAGAACCAATATCAACTAATGAGTCTCCCAACAGAGAAGAATCTAAGATGAGACAGCCGTGACAGGAACTGGAACTGCAATTTGGGGGAAAAGAAATACATAACTGGACAAATGTACGTATTTGAATCTCTGGGGAAAAAAAGTATGGCTTCTATTGACGTGAAAAAATATCCCACAGTTATTGGTCCACAGTATAATACAATTCCTTGTCACACTGACTCCAACCCCAAACTCTCTTCTTTAAAAAATTCCATCTTTTACATGATTAGTTACCATCATGGGTGAATCTATTTCAATTTGTTGTAAGATTGATGGGCAAGCACATTTCATCGGAATTATTGCAAGGCTCTAAAGGAGTTCTGGTAAATTAATTGTATCCAATTCTTCTGTGTAAAGTGGGATTTAAGATTAAGAACAGGCGTAACAGCATGGTGTTATCCCATCAGGAATCTGAGCTTTCAGTTTTCTTATGTAATAATAAAATTTTATAATCCTTGATATATGACATATTTCACTAGATATTGATGATTAAATATGATAAAGTTCTAGAACATTTAAACACACATTCCCAGAAATAGTTTCTTACCCCCAAAAAAAAAAAAATAATTACATAATTTTTTATGTTATATTGTTGAGCCTAATGAAAAAGACACAGGACGTCTTAAAAACTCAGTGGAAAAGAAGCTTCTAAATCCACAAAATAACATCTTAATAGGATTTCTGTCCCAGCAAACAAACATAAAGTATAAAAATATATACAAAGGACTATATGATTTGAAAGACACTCAGAAAGACATGACTAGTACTTTTGCCAAAGCTGCAGCATTCTCCAGCCTCTCCCCAGGTCAGAGTAACCATCGAGCCTCCCCTATTACTCTACTTCTCATGCTCATCTTCTCATATCATTGTCATTGTTCATATTGTTTGTTCTCATCTATTACCCATTAGCAGCCCCCACGAATCACTTTAGTTATACTCCTTGAACAGTAAGAGGGTTTTCTTAGTCAATTTGTGACCCTGACACATAATGAATGCCAGGGAAAGAACTAAATAAAAAGAAAATAAATTGAATATTGAACTACTGTCTGGAGGGTGAAAATATGTTACACGGAATTCATTAAATTCAAGATGAAAAAAAGCAAGAAAAAGGGTGGGAGGCTGGAAAGGTGGCCTCCAGCACCCTCACACCATTGCAATCAAAGATGATGAATTTTCACTAGTTCAATGACACTTACTGCTCCCTCGTGCAATGTGAAATTGCACATTCACTTTAAACTTGTTTTTCTTCCAGAATAATACGAAAGACTAAAAAAGTATATGGTAAAATTTAATTTTACCAAATAAAAATGACCTCTTAGAAAATTGGAAGTTAACTTTATTTTAGTGCATAATAAAATAAAATCTCTAATTAAAGCAAAATAAATTCCACTAAAATTTCATAATGTAAAATTTGCAATGGAAACTAGGGACTTTATCGAGTACCTTTACATCAGGGATTATAAGGAAACCTATAAGAGTTATAATTGGCAGATATACAATTTATGTGGCCTATGAAAAAGAAAACCAAGTGGAAATATTCCCATAGATACATCTTGAGAATTCCATCTGTCCCAATTGTTTCCTAAGTAATTTTTCCTTTAAGTTCCTGAAAGTACCCAACCCCCCCCAAAAAAAAATTTTTTCTATTGAAAGCATAAATTGAATGAATTAAGCCTGTAATAAAATCACATTGACTCAGTCCTCTGCACTGATTAAAGTGATAGAAGTAACCAACCTGGTATGGCATATGGATAAACAGACAAATAACAATGTGCCATCAATATACTGCACAAGATTTGTGTCCATGTAAAGGAAAGAGTTGTTTCTGTCTTCATGTATTTGGTAGTCCATTAGATGATTATTTATGCAAATTTTACAGATCACTAAAAGAAAGTTGTTAAAAATACATGACAAATTGGCGCACACCAAAATGACACCAACCTCACTGGAATTTCAGACCTTCCTTCTAAATTGTTTTGTCAGGTCTCCCTCTGGCAACTCGGCTGCTCTTCCCCTCAGTCAGCTCTTTCCTCCTGGCCATGCGGGGCCAATGCAATCCTTCTGATCACTCATCCGGCTGGAGCCTCCCTGCATGAGCCCAGTACTACCGCTCAGCCTCCTCTCCCTGCTGGACATTGTGCTCTGACCTCACGTCATTCCCCAAGACCTTGGCCATCTTCTGGTTTGAACCTCAGACCCATCAGCTTCTCTCTGCACTGCTATCCTCCAGCATGTATGTTATGAATAGCTTTTCTAGGCAAGGATTCTGTTCATTCATGGTCATGGCCTTTGATCGCTAAAGCCAATCTGCCACCCCCCTGAGATAGCACATCCATCATCACTGACCAATTTGTAGTACAGGCCGACATTTATAATTTTTTGGCCAGGAATGTCTTTATGTGTCTTCCCATCCCCATTCTCTCAGCACGACCCATTACTGGTGGTAGAAATGTCATTGAGCAACTGCATTTGTGCCAATATGTCTGTCTCCAGGCTTTCTTGTGATAATGTCACCCTCAATCGCCTTACCAGTATTTGCTATAGGCTGGACTCTGCTGGGATCGTGACCTCATCCTCATTTTCCTCTCCTTACATCCTCATACTAAGACTGTGTCTTGAAACTCAAGGCAGAGGGAGCTGTGGCCAGAAGCCCTTCGCACTTGTGGTTTCCGCGACTTCATCCTCATCCTCTTCTTCAGCACCAATTTCTTCTGGTCTTTGTCCTCACACATGTGGCCAGAGGAAGGTCCTATCCTGATGTGCCAGTCTTGCTCAATGTTCTCCACCATGTCATCCCTGCAGCCCTAAACCCCATTGTTTATGGGTGAGAACCCAGGAGATCAAGCAAGGAATCCAGAGATTACTGAAGAAAGGTTGGTAACAAGGGCAACTGCCTCTCTGATTCCTAATGTGGATGACTGCTAATCAGTTGATGGAATATTGGCTGAGACCCAAACTTGGAGACAAGATTAAAAAATAAAGATAAGTACTAGTTCCTGAAATAAGTTCCTGTCCTCCTTCCTCTTTAATCCAATAACTTCTTCCAAAACACTCAGCAAAAAAAGGAAAAAAGAAAAAAATCTAGCATCTTGTGACCCTCTTAATTATTTCCCCAAAGATTATTATTCTATTTTGTCTAAAGTAGAAGAACTCAAGAAGATCAATACTATAATAGAGAAATAACTCTTTTAACATCTTTTAACATTAATTTTTAAAAAATACAACTGTGGATATTATTGGCCTTGGTAATAACTTGGTATTATAAATATTGCTGTTGTTATCTCATTTGCATAATGGCAATTGTGAAAAGACCATGAAAGTTTAAATGTCAGAGCACTGAGAGTGCTGAGTCCATAATTGTCATTCTTTCCACTTTCCTCCAGCCAAACCCACACCTTTTTCTCTCTCCCTACTCTTTTTCCAAGCAAAGCCCCTTTTCTGTTGGCCAGAATTCATCAAAGGAATAATGCTCCTGTAAAAAATTAAGGACAATATGAAGCACCGAGTATTACTGGGTTTAGAAGGAGTTACCATAGAGAGCCTTCTCTTAATGTCTTTGCACCACTGTCCTGTGCTTAAAGTTCACATGCAGGATTCACAGTGACTTCCCATTTGATGATTTGTGGTGAGGACTCTGCTGAGCACTCATACCTGACAATATCAGAAAAACACCCTAGAAGTGACACTTAAATATACAGGTCCTATTACCAATGGGCAAAGATTTCCTAAAGCAGCTATCTTTCTCCAGAAACTTGGTTACGAGAAACTTGGAAGGCATAAAAGACACAGAACAATTAACAATCATTGAGAATACTTACATGGATATTTAGACAAACATATAAAACAATCTGGGACGTATGATGGTTTAAATAATATTTTCTTCTACATAAAAAGACGGGGAGGGGGTAAAGGGTATAAATCCAACACAGTGGTGCAGTCCTGGTTATCCCAGATACGTGGGAGGATGAGAAGGAGATGCCAGTTCAAGAACAAGACTGCTCCCAATAAAAATTAAGAGAAATAAACAATAAGTACATATACATTCAGGGAATGACTTGAAAAAGAGAAAACCTGAGATATGAGATGTGCGTCACAAGTTCTGCACTGTGGCCCATGAACACCCAACCATAGATGATATCTGTGGCTAGGAGGAACCCAGGAGTATCACTCAACCATCAGATCCTCATCTATCACATGAATGTTCAAAGACTCCTGTTTTTAAATACAATACTAGTTCTAAGAGTCTATGACACAGTTCACTATCTTAAGACAGGCATCACTCCCAGTATAGAGTCCCCTACCTCCTTACTTTTTTCCCCTTATGAATAGACTAAGAACATTTCCCACACATCCCATCAATGAAATCTGAAAGCACGTAGACAATGTGAGCACTGTAATCAGGAGATAAATCCCATATACTAAAATTTGTTATCTTTCTTCAGAGATCAAAATACAAGTTAGCCTGAGATTACATATATATATCCACATCATTAACAGTCCACCTTGCATGCAACTAACCCAGAAACAAGTTTATGGTCCTACTTGAAGGTAGGACATTACATGTAAATTTACTTCTAGTGTCTAATAGCATTTAGCCCTCAATAGACCTATGTCTTTTTGCCTCTGAAATTGCAATTTAAATCTTTCTCGTGCTCTCCGGATTGACAATGTTACCAGAGTCTATATATATAATTCCAATTTCGCGAAAAAGTACCACTAAACCCTAAATCATACATCCTGTACTTCTGACCCAAAATAAAAATGCCTCTAAGTCCACAATCCCGAACATTTCCCAAGTGTGGGTCATTTAGCCTGGAAAAAATATTATGAAGAAATCACTAGATGTTTTACAGGTATAGTCTTCCATATTTTGTCAACTTCCTATAATTTTTATGTCAATACAACAAGTAAATTAGTCCTGAATATTCCTCATGGTCTTTTGATTTCACTGTTGCCAGACACCTTTCCAGCATGTGCCCTTAAAATGAAACTGCACTAACTATCTCTTCAAATAACCAGCAATAATCACAGTAAAACTCTGTACACCATAATATAACTCCTTAATTATAAAGACCACCCTAGCTAACAAAAATCTCACACTTGAAAATATTACAATTTTCAGATGTTTTAAATTCAGCATATTAATAACTAAATACCAATGGAGAATGATTCTCAAAATAGAAGTTAAAATCCTACTTTTAAAGCAAATTTTAAGCCCCTAAAATTATAAAATAGATTAAATTCTTTCTTGAAAACTATCAATAATAGTTTTCAAACATTTTTCCACCAATGTTTATACCCAATCACCAGGTCTGATAGTGACTCACAAACCATGAGTACCACAAAGCAAACCCCCGTGTTTCAAACACTGACGTAAAAACTGGATTGAAGGAGGTTCCCAGAACTGATGGAATTTATCATAAGCTCTCTACTAAACCACCGCTTTGAATTTTTTGATTATTAAAAAACTCTGCATATTTGTCAACTTCATCATTTTTCCTATTCTCTTTTGTAATTTAATTTAAATTTTGTTATACATGCTTTTTAGAGTGCAAATCCTTTCAATATACTATAAAGAACACAGTATTTCTCCAAGTCATAGGGTTTATGACAGTAACAACGGAACACTAATCAGCACTAAAGAAATAAAATCCTGGCATTTGCAGGTAAATGGATGGAGTTCGGAAAAATAATGCTAAGTGAAGCCAGCCAGTCCCAGAAAAACCAAAGGTCGAGTGATTCCTTTGCTATGAATACTGAATTAGAGGGGCACAGGGAGGGGGATGAGAGTAAATGAAGAAAGTTAAATAAAACAAAGGGGAGGAAGGGAGGAAACAAGGGGATAGAAATAATGGCAGAAGGAGTTTAGACATCCAATTATACTAAGTTCATGTATAAAAAGTTCAAATGGTATGAAAATACTTTGTGGTACTTCATCATTTTATAAGTGCAGGGATGAAAAATCTGGCTCACTTTATCAAAAGTTGTGCCTAAATTTCCATGTGGAAAAGCAAGAATAGCCGAGAAGCACAGTAGCCTATGGTCCCATTGCCAAGTCACAGTGATAAAAATTCAGGTTTTTCCCCAGTCACTAATGTAAAAACTAAGGAAAATGCATAGGAAAGTAAGTTAATTGAAGGAAAAATGTTTACCCATAAAACATGATCACAATAAGACAACATAAGTGATTGAGACTTCTCTCATTTGTTTCAGATTGCCACATTAGAAAAGGAAGTTAGGGAGTTGCCAGAGAATATGATGATTTCCTTATAGTCCCAAAAAAGAAGAGCAGCACAATAAAAAAATACATGGTGAGAATTTAAAAATGCCAGAAGACTTCTTATTAGCTTTCCTGTATGTTAAACAGGCTCAAAGAACTAACAGTGCTGATGATGACTACATTTAAACCCAGAAATGTACATTTTAATTAATTTCATCAATGAATAGAAGAAAATAATAGCATTAGGTAAGCATCTCGTTGTTTAAGTTAGGAGTTTACCTAATAATGCAGTACTTGCATCCTAATATTTTGGTATCTTAAGTTAAATCTTGCCTTCAACAATTATCACAATTCTACTACATCAGTATCTGAAACTGGTTAATTTTAATTGTAATGGAAAAAAATGAGAGACGACAATAAGATATACAAATCTCTTTCATAAACCAAGCATTCAATAAGGAACAGATAAGAAAATCTCATCCTTTGAAACATTGCAACATCTAGGATAATTGTTAAAATGGAAAGATTTGTCCATAACTTCAACATTACCAGGAATTAGCCACACTTACCCCCATCACCACTAATGTGCATCTGACATATATCCTAAGGGATATTTCACTAAAGAATAATCAAGAATATATTGATCAAATTTGTAAAGTTCCCACCCCACAGCAGTGGCCCTGCAGGCCAAATTAGGGGACAGATATTTCCTTTGTCCAATAACACCATTTAATACCTGATAAGTGTCACACCTTCTATGTGCTGAGTATAGGGTCATGAACCAAAGAAGATATATGTATATTTTGAAGGGAAACTCAAGACCTATAAGGAAAAATTTTAAATTAATTTCAGAAAGAATTAAATGCTATATAGATAAAAAAAGATAATATAATCTTTTCTTTCCACCCGAAAGCCAGAAAAAGATACTTTTCCCTAATTTCATTCCTTCTTTATAGCTGAGTAAACCCCATTGTGTAATATGCCACATTTTCTTTATCCTTTCATCTGTGACTGGCATCTGCCCAGTAAATAAATGGAACTGGAGAAACATCATGCTAAGAGAAATAAGCCAAACACAGAAAGTCAAGAGTCAATGTTTCTCTCATATGTAGAAGGCAGAAAAATAAGAGGGGGGGGGGTTATGGAGGAGGAGGACAAAACCAGAAGAATGGAAGGGAAATCAGTGGTGTGGAGAAGGGAAATGGTTGGAAAATGGGAGGAACTGTGGAATTAATTTGACCAAATTATGCTGTTTGCATAGTGGAAGTACCATGGTGAAATTTCACCTTTATGGTACATCATAAAGTACCTATTTATAAAAGCAATGAATTGATGAGGGAGATAGAGAGAGGGAAGAGGTACTGGGGACTTAAATGGAACAAATTATAATCTGTGCAGTACAATTATGTCACAATGAACCCCGGATTATGTACAGCTAATAAAAAATAAGAAGACCACTTTTTCATGTGATTTAAAGACTGTGAATCTCTGTCTCGTAGAGATAACTATTAATAATGGGTTTGGTCCTCTGTGTCTTCTTCAAGTCTGTACCTACGCATCTATCACCATTTTTGGTGCAATACCCATGCCATTTTTGTTACTATATCTGAAAACATAGTATAATTTAAGGTCTGGTCTGGTATTGTGATGCCTTCTCACTTGACTTTTCTTGCTAAGTATTTCTTTCGACACTATTCTGGGTCTCTTAATTTCCAATTAATTTCAAGAGTGCTTTTTCACTTTCTGTGAAGAAACATCATTGGAATTTTTAATATGAAGTGCATTAAATCTGTAGTAGTGCTTTTGTAGGTGGCCATAATGGACATATTAATTCGGTCCAAGTCCAAGAACATGGAAAACTTTCCATCTTTTAAAGGGTCTTCTTCAATTTATTTCTTTAGTGTTTTGTAGTTTTTCATTGTAGGGATCTTACCTCTTTGTTATATTGATTCCCAAATAATTTTTAATGCTATTGTGAATGAGAGCAGTTTTTTCCTAATTTTCTCTTTTAGTTGATTCATCATGATATAACGGAAAGCATTTGATTTTATTGTGTTAATTTTATGCACTGCTGCTTTGGGCTGCATTTATTTATCAGTTCTAGAAGTTTTCTGTGCAGTTTTGGGTCTTCTAAATATAGAACTCATGTCATTGGCAAATAGTGGATATATTTGAGTTCTTCCTTTTCATATTCATATCCCCTTTAATTTCTTTTTTTCTGCTAATTTGCTCTGGCTAGTTTCAAGGATGAGGTTTGAATAGAAGTGGTGAAGAGGCATCTTGTCATGTTCCAGTTTTTAGAGGGAATACTTTCAATTTTTCTTCATTTAGAATGAGTTGACCTTGGGTCTAGCATATGTTGCTTAACAGTGTAGAGTTAAGTTTTTCTACTATCCTAGTTTTTCCTGATGTTTTGAACATGAAGAGATTGCTATATTTTGTTTTAAATGCATTTTCTGCATCTATTGAGAATAAACATGTGATTATTGAATATAAAATCTACATTATTTTGATTAATGCTTATAACAGCTTCAATTCACAATAGCTAAACTATGAACTCAACCTAGATGCACTTCAACAGGTGAATGGATAAAGAAAAAGGTGGTGTATATGCACAATGAAATATCACTCAGCTATAAAGGAGAAAGAAATTATGCATTTGCCAGTAAATGGATGAACTGGAGACTATCATACAAAGTGAAATAAGCCAATTCCCACCAAAAACCAAAGCAAAAGTTCTCTCTAAATATGCAGATGCTAACCCACAATGCCTGGAGGCGGTGGAGGTGGATAGAGTACTTTGTATTAAACAAAGGGAATGAAGGAAAGAAAGGATGATTGAAGAGGGGAAAGTTAGTAGAATCAATCAGGACATTACTTTCCAATGTTCTTATATGTATATATATGAATACACAACCATGTTACCTTCTACATCATGTACAACCAGAAGAATGGGAAATTGTGATCTATATATATATATAAACATTTGTCAAAATAGATTCTACTGACCATTATAAATAAGAACAAATTTTTTAAAAAGAATGTGATTTCTGTTGAAAATGATTTTTGTGAACTAAAATCATGCATATTGAAGTTGATCATTTGCACATATAGAGTAAGTCTGTTCCAGTCATGTAAGGACAGTAAATACAAAGTCTAAGCCTAGAATAAATTGAAAGTCCAAGGAGTAAGTGGTCATCCCAGCAGGAATGATAGGATACAGTCATGGGAAGGCAAGGAAAAGCCCAAATCAATGGATCCTGAGGAATCTGACTACATAAGAAGGGACTCTTTCTCTACAACAAAGAAGGCCCTGATTCAAGAGAAGGTGACTTTCAAACCCCCAGACCTGGCAGATGACTGAAAGATAAATGCAAAATGTGAGAATGGGAACATGTCAAGAACAAAAGCAGAGACCCACACTATGACCAGAGTCCATAATAAGAAGAGACTCGCCTAATAATCCATATTCCTATTATCATATGGTTCTAGAGAAGGAATACTATACAACTAGACACTTAATTCTTGGATAAGTTCAATTATAATGGTGCTCCAACTCTAAAACATACACCTCAATTATTCCATCCTTATTTCTCCTTGACTGGATTGCATCTAAAGGCAGATCTCACCCAAAAATGTAGAAAGTATATTGCAACTACTGGAGGCTATAACTAAAGGAACCCAAAACAAACCACCCATCCAACATTTTTATAAGGTATTTACTTTTAAGAAATATGGAAGCAGGGGATGGGATAAGGGTACACATTCAGCACATTCAAGTAGAGGTTTCAATAATTTCTTTCTGTGGAATAAGAATGTAAATAAACATATTGCTGTTGGTTTCCTCTTTAAAACACTGCTTTAAAAAGTATATCTTCCACATTACATATAGAAAGATCCATTTCTTGCTACATTACACTAATTGTACTTCTTCAATATTATAAAATAACATATGTTTTAATATGTTTTTCATAAAACCAGTATGTGAAATGTCATCAATAACCATATTTGTCTTTGGAATGAGGCTCTATAATCTAGAAGTCCCGTTCGGGAACAAATATCTTTACATAAGCAAAAATCATTTATTAAATAATTAAAGAAGCATCTACTTTGTGCCCAGGGTTTAATGCTAGATTTGCAGGTGCAAAAGAAGAAATGAGTTCACTAATCAATTGGTTAGTAGCAAGAAATTGAACTTCAGGTTATTCAAAACAGTTGAAAAAGTTTCCTTGAAAGAAGGGATGGAAATAGTGGGATATTATTAAATGATCCTTACATCACACTACTAGTGGGATTAAAATATCATGTCCATCCGATGACTCATTCTAGTCTAAGCTTTTATCTTACCCCTGATAAGTACCAGTTGCTTACATTTTACTTCTTCACTCAGAATTACTTAATATAGTCATTTCTAATGTAACAGTCATGTAAGAAGAGGAACAGAAATAAGTTCATCAAAAGCTGCCCTTCTGATAGTACATACCAAGGTATCTCCCTCAGTTAAGTTTAATTTCAACATTCTAGCTGCAACTTACTAAAAGCCTGTGTCCTCCTTAATCTTCTCCAGCTTTTACTCTCTTTTCTATAGACCTCTCTGTAATTTATGGCCCCATAACTCAATATTCACGTCACCACCTGAACCTAAGTCCAATAGCATTTTTAATGCAGATTATTGCAAGTCTTTAGTGGTTTTTCCGCCCCAATCCTGTTAAATATCCCCCATGTTCTAGTGAACCGTGCTTCCTCATTGTTGCCTATCAGTTAAATGAAACTCACTCAGAAGTAAAGACTGAAAAGAACATACAAAGTGTTAAAAACTTTTGGTAGATGACTAATAAGTTTAGAGATTATGGTAGAACAAAATAGAATGAAGACCATAATGGATACTTAGAATATGGGCTCAGCAGAATATTTGTAAAGAGGATTGAGGATGAGTATTTTTGATAGTAGTTTAGAAGTTTGGGATCGGAGATGAAAATAGACCCATCGGATGCCATACAGTATCCCGCTGTGGCATCAGATGAAATCCTCAGACATGTCCATAATTCTACAGTCCCTGACTCCTTGGAAGGAAAGGAAATTAGTGAATTAATTAAGTGATCCTACAATGAAACTTCTAAGTGGGTTAATATATACTGATCTCAGCTCAAGACTAGTAATTGAATAATTTGATAATCCCACCTGCTTGATTTCTGAGTTCTAACTCCATAAACAATGGGATTGAGGGCTGGTGGGATGAGGTGATGCAGACATTGAGAAATAGGTAACCCAATCTGAGGGTATCTTCTTTCCCCGCCTTTTTTGTGAAGATGAAGACTATACGAGTGTAAGAAAAAAAGTATAAGAATGATATGTGAACCACCAATTCTTCAAGCCTTGGTTGGGTTTTGCACCTCCGACTCGCAAGTGTGTAACAGCCCTCAAATGAATAGCAGTAAGACAGCAAAGAATGAGCACCAGTCAGAACCCTAGACGGCAACCAAACTCGCTCACACGAATTGATAGAGCTTTATTTAGGCGAATATCCCCACAGAGGAGCTTTGCTACAGAAAATGTTGGCACCATATACCGTTCTCCACCAACGTTGCTGGCACAGGAATTGAGCCTAGCAGCCAGACTGGAAGTAGGCACGTGAGTGGCTAGCAGATTGCGGAAGACAATGAAGATGGCTGCCTTATGACAACCAGCACAGATGATAGAATGGAGGAGTAGCGCAGTGGGTGGCAGATGGCCACATAGCGTCATAATAGGCCATGACCAGAAAGGTGGAGGATCCATGGGGAGGAAGGTATTCATGAGAACATCTGCAGGAAGCAACCTGAAAAGCTGATGGTCTTCATGTTGAACCAGAGATGAGCAGGAACCCTGCAAATCATTGTTCTCAAAAACACTGTATAATTCATTATCATCTTAGAGCACCTAACCTTATTAAAAACCCTCAAAGGCTGGCTAAAACCAACCAACAACCCAACATACCCCCAAACACAGACCTATAAACCCACCTGGGACAGTATCCTCATTTCAAATAACTTTCTAAGTCCATCTCAATTCGCCAGAGTCTAACTTACAATCAAAACCCCTTTCCTAATTCAAGAGACCACCTTTATAGTTTAAAAAATGCCTTATTTGTAACCCTAGTGTTCTCCTAAGTTCCATGGTTCTTACCAAACTCTAAGTGGCCATATCTGCCCATCCAGGAATTTACATGAACTCGGAAAATTTCAGTAATATATTGGAACATTCTCCAGTCCCTCCATACACATTAAGAAACATTTTCCCCACAAAGTTTTCTATCACAGCAATATGATACAAATATACATGCATTACATTTAAAAGCAAATTCAAGATTCCTGGTTGTGGAGTATGATAATTCAGATGATATGATAGGTAAGAAGAAAATTTAAATTTTAAATATCACTTAGACAATGAGAATGGACTGTCCACTGGAAATAATGCAACCTTAAAAAGACATGAACATGAAGAATAAGAGGGCATATTCTGTAGTGTGATCTTAGTGTAGGTTTTCCTTTAAGATGGAGGATTTGTAGTACACAAACAATATACTGTTTAAAGAAAGAAGGATGAAATCTGGAAGAAGGTATGGAGATTCCTTAGAAAAATATGGAATGGAAACACCATTTGACCCAGCTATCCCACTCCTTTCTTTATATCTGAAGGACTTAAAAACAGCATACAACAGTGAAAGCAGCCCCATCAATGTTTTATTATAGCATCACAATTCACAATACGCCAAACTGTGGAACCAACGCAGCATGCCCTTCAGTAGATGAACAAAAGGGGTAAAGAAAATGAGGTGTAATACACAATGGAATATATCATTCAGCATAAAAAGAGAATAACACATGACAGTTGCAGGTAAAATGGAGGAGTTGGAGAATATCATCGCTAAGTGAAGTAAGCAATCCCACAAAACAAAAGCCAAATGCTATAAGTGGATGCTATCCATGGGGGTCAGAGGGAGCATGGGAGGAATGGAGAAAACTTTAGATAGGGCAACAGGACAGGCAGGGGAAGGGAAGGGGCATGGGGGTAGGAAGATAGTGGAAAGAGATGATAACATCATTACCCTAGGTACATGTATGAAACATGAATGGTGTGACTCTACTTTGGTGGTTGCAACCAGAGAATAAAATATTGCATTCCATTTATGATTAATTGAAAATTTCCCAAAATGCATATCCGCTGTAATGTATAAACCAATCAGAACAAATAAGAAGGAAGGAAAGAAAGAAGGAAGGAAGGAAGTAGTTAGTAAGACTGCCTAGAAGAGGCTCTGACCTTATGTGAGGAACTGTGAGGCAGAGGATGACGTCCCAGGTCCAGACAGACATAGGCAAGCAGCGTAGTAACAAGGCACATGCAGCGATGCTTTCCTGCCAGATGTGACTAATAAACAAAGTTGGCCCCAGGGCCAAAACAATGAGAGGCGCGCCAATATGATAGAAAGCCAGTGCTGCGTGTCCTGCAAGCCTGGAAACAATCATCAGAATTCAATCACCTGTGGACCCTGTGTTGTTGAGGATTAATACACCATGACCGTTCAGTGGGGCTGAAAAGCTGAAAGGAAATAGGCAAAGATTATTAATAACTCCTAAGTGATCTGTCTACCTCCCTTCTGCTTATCCATTTTAGTCCTCAATTCTATTGAATAATTGTCCCTATTAAATTAAAAGTGGACTATATTGGTTTTAAATTTTTTTCCCTTAGCACTCAATAACTTTATAATGGGTAACATAATAACTCCTCTTTACATGAGTATGTCCCAGAAAATTCCATAATTCATTCATACACAGTAGAACCACCACACCCTAATAGGATATACCTTTTATATTTTGTTTGTAAAACACTGTTTGATCCATACATCATCCTGTCCCTTCTGGAATCCATTACTCTTGCCCTCAAAAAAGTAACCATCTGTCGTGTCTCATTCTTATCTTCACCAAGATTGTACTTCCTAGAAGTTTTCTTAATACTCATCTTAAATGCCTCTCCTTATCAATGTTTTCCCTGTGTAGATCATCAAATACACCAGGATATAGCTATAAAACACTAAATGAATCTTGACTACATCAATAAAGTTTCCTGTTTTCCAAAAATATATAATGGAATTTATTCTTTTATCATAACAGAGATACATACATATGCACCCGGTGACATACATAGGAATTCAATAAGGATATTTCAGACATATAAGAACTGATAGATTATTGAAAGCACCATAATGCCCTTAAAATTATCCCTCTGTTATTTAGAACCTCTGCATCTGCTTGCCTGTAAATCACTGACACTATTGCTTAGCCTCAGAAAAAGTCTGAATGACGCAGGAGAGAAAAAATTCAGCATGATAAGAAACTAAAAACAAAGCTGGGAATGGGGGCGACACGCTTGTAATCCCAGCAGTTTGGTGCCTGAGGGAGAAGAGCAAAGTTCAAAGTCCAACCTCAGCAAAATTGAGGAGCTAAACAACTAAGTGAGACTCTAAATAAAATACAAAATAGATCTGGGGATATGGCCTTAGTGGTCCAAGTGTCCGTGAGATTCAATCCCAATTATCCCCCCCCCCGAAAAAAAAAAATCCAAACAAGTTAAAGGTTATAAAAATAAATATTAAAGACATGTGCCAATAGATTTTTTTTGAGTGTGAATTTGGTAAGTACCAAAAAAAACCCCTTCATTTTCCAGGGAAAGAGAGAAAATTAGGAAATGAAGTTTATCAGACCGGAGGAAACTAAAGGAATAACCTGACCATGGCCCAAGAAGGATGTGCCACAGCCTGGAGCCCTTTTTCATCTGTATATCCTCCCTAAACCAGCCCAGGAACTGGCTGGTGAAGTATTGTCAAGTTCTTCTTGTTCGTCCTCAGAAGCCAAAGGAATATCGTTGCTATAGATGGATTTGGAGTATGTTGGATTATGGGCACATAGATAATAAGCATGCAAAATATATCCCCAATTTTTGTAAGCTCTTGATTTTTTTTCAATATATAGTGTTGGGCATCTCTTCAGGATTTCTTTCATCTAGACCAGTGGTTTCTCAAATGAGAGTGTGCATCAGAATCAACCAAGGAAACTTATAAAAAACAGATTTCCTCTAGGCACAGCCCAATTCCTATAGATATTGGATGAAATGGCTTTCTAGCAAATTCCAAGTAAGCTGATACTGCTTTTTAAGGATTAGCACTTCAGGATGACCTAAATTCTGATTTAGATTAACCTTAATCCAAGCCTCTGTCTCAGTTCCAGAAGCCCCACACAGCTCTGCGCAGCTTGGCCCACCTCCCCCATTACCTTCTTTGTCTTACAGTAGCGTTCTGGCCTCTGATTTGAAAGCTGGCCTCCTCCCATGCTTCTCTGAAAATTCTGTAAAGTATCCCCATTTTCATGGGTTTTGTCTCTCTGCCTGGCTTTTCTCTTAGCCATCTCTCCTAGAGGATCAAAGCCTCATAAGGTCCAAGGACAAGGCATCCTTCTTTTCCCTTCTGGTCTGGCAGTTGGCCACAAATTCAAGACACTTGCATTATCCTCTAATAATCCAAGAAGAAACCTCCTCTCCTGTCTCCACCCAGCCAGTGATAGAGCAAAAAAAAAAAAAAAAAAATTAAAAAAAAAAATGAAAGCCTAGCTGACCCACATCCCTAACATGCTCGTTTCTCTAACATCACGATCTCTTACAGAGTGCAATAACCTGCCTGAAATAAATAATGAAGAAAGTCAAAGAACAAACTCAAAGTGTCACTCGTGCTGGTTTTTTCATATACTGTTCCCAAAAAATACTTAACAGAGAAAGTCCCTTCTCCTAAACAGCAGCTTTGAGCATCCCAATGCATTTCAGCAACGTGTGGCGTCCTCAGCGTCCTCACTAACCCTATGCTTGGGCTTTGGCTTCTGGATCCCTTTATGAACAAGTTATCTGTATAAAGCCAATCTCAACTATGACCAGAAAGACAAAGCATTGGTTTTTTGGAATTCTGCTCCCATGGGCTCTTGTGTCCCTGCAGATACACAAGACATTTCCAAGAAGGATAAGGAGATTTCTACGTAGTATATTCAGGTGAGTAAGAAAAGTAATCAACTTAATAGTCTCCCTGGAGGTACTGGGAGAGTTTACATAAACTGTTTTTTCCATGGAAGACATATCACCCGGACATGGAGGAGATATCTAAGAGAACCTTTAAAGAAGACAAATTTCAGTAGACTACCATACTGACCCCCATCTAACATATACAGATGCCACTAGGCCTGAAGCGATTGCCACTGTGGAGCAAACCGATGCCGGTGGGATAAGTTCAGAGCCAGACTGGAAAACGAAACAGGCGCTTTATTCTGCTAGCCTTCTCTCGTACCGGCTCAAAACAACACCAACACCATCCACACTCCCAACCACCACACAAAGGCGCCACACCCGATCCGCAAAGTCCTGGGCCAAGTCTCGCGAGACCATGTAAGTGGTAATGCTTGACCATCTTTATGGCTCACAGCTAACCGCAATCTAGCTATCTCCTTAATTAAGAGGATCCTACAATAAGATGCATTCATAAAAGAAATTTTAAATAGTTTACTTTATGATCATTTTCTTCATCATTAATTTTTACTGTTCTATAAACATATTTACACAGGGGAAAATATATCACTTTTAAGAAAATAATATACACATCCTGAACATTCCTTAACTTGCAATATTTAATTAGACTATAATACTGTCAATGAATACGTTGTCATTCTAAGGTTAATCAACAATGAATGAAAAACTGCTTAATCCTATGCTGAAGGGATGAAAATTAGTGCAATTACTATGGAAAAGCTATGGAGATTCCTCTGACAACTTTGGAATGGAACACCATTGAACCAGTTATCCCCACTCCTAGGTTTATAAAACCACAAAGGTTTAAAAACAGCACTACTATAGGACATTTTTTTAAATTTTATTTTTATAATTTTTAATATGTACAATTCATAGTGCATATATTAGCATCTTTTTACATACAACTGTTTGTATACAAAGTATATTCGTACAATTCAGTCTTCAATCATGCATTTAAGGAAAATGATATCCGTCTCATTCAACCACCTTTTTTTTTTTTTTTTTCTCCCCCTCCCTCCCCCTTGCTCCCTCCCTTACCCTCCCTTCCCTTGACCATTCTAGTGTTCCTCTAATCCTCCTATGTACCCCCATCCAACAATACTTTGAAATAGCCTCCTTATATCAGAGAAAACATTTGGTACTTGGATTTTTGAGACTGACTAACTTCACTTAGCATTATGTCTTCCAACTTCATCCATTTACCTGCAAATGCCATTAATTTATTTTCTTTTATTGCTGAGTAAAATTCCATTGTGCATATATACCACATTTTCTTAATCCACTCATTTACTGAGGGACATCTAGGTTGGTTCCACAACCTAGCTATTGTGAATTGTGCAGCTACAAACATTGAGATAGCTGTGTCACTGTAATATGCTGTTTTTAAGTCCTTTGGGAATAGACCCAGGAGTGGGATGGCTGGGTCATAGGGTGGTTCCATTCCCAGTTTTCCAAGAAATCTCCATACTGCTTTCCATAACGGTTGCACCATTTTGCAGTCCCACCAGCAATGTATGAGTGTGCCTTTTTCCCCACATCCTCTCCAACATTTATTGTTGCTTGTGTTCTTGATAGCTGCCATTCTGACTGGAGTGAAGTGAAATCTTAGAGTAGTTTTGATTTGCATTTCTCTAATTGCCAGCGATGTTGAACATTTTTTCATGTATTTGTTGATTAATCGTGTATCTTCTTCTGAGAGGTGTCTTCTCAATTCCTTAGCCCATTTATTGATTGGGTTTATTTGTTTTTTTTAGTGTAAAGTTTTTTGAGTTCTTTATATTCTAGAGATTAGTGCTCTATCTGATGTGCATGTATTAAATATTTTGTTCCCAATTAGTTGGCTCTCTATTCACCTCACTGATTGTTTCTTTTGCTGAAAGAAGCTTTTTAGTTAAATCTATCCCATTCATTAATTCTTGGTAGTAATTCTTGCGCTACAGGATTCTTATTAAGGAACTTGGGGCCTAATCCGACATGTTGGAAATTGGAGCTTACTTTTTCTTCTATTAGGTGTATTGTCTCTGGTCTAATTCCTAGGTCCTTGATCCACTTTGAATTGAGTTTTGTGCATGGTGAGAGATAAAGGGTTTAATTTCATTTTGTTGCATATGGATTTCCAGTTTTCCCAGCACCATTTGTTGAAGAGGCTATCCTTTCTCCACTGTACATTTTTGGCACCTTTGTCTAATATAAGATAGCTGAAATTATATGTATTAGTCTCTGTGTCCTCAATTCTGTACCATTGGTCCACCAGTCTGTTTTGGTGCCAATACCATGCTGTTTTTGTTACTATTGCTCTATAGTATAAATTTAAAGTCCGGTATGGTGATGCCCCCTGCTTCACTTTTCTTGCTCAGGATTGCTTTGGCTATTCTGGGTCTCTTATTTTTTCCAGATGAATTTCATGACTGCTATTTCTATTTCTTTGAAGAATGACATTGGGATTTTGATTGGAATTGCATTAAATCTGTATAATGCTTTTGGTAGTATGGACATTTTGACAATATTAATTCTACCTATCCAAGAGCAAGGTAGGTCTTTCCATCTTCTGAGTTCATCTATAATTTCTTTCTTTAGTGTTCTATAATTTTTGTTATAGAGGTCTTTCACCTCTTTCGTTAGGTTGATTCCCAGGTATTTTATTTTTTTGATGCTATTGTAAATGGGGTATTTTTCATCATTTCCCTTTCAGAGTCTTTGTCGCTGATGTACACAAATGCCTTTGACTTATGTGTATTGATTTTGTATCCTGCAACTTTGCCAAATTCGTTTACTAGTTGTAAAAGTTTTCTGGTAGAGTTTTTTGGGTCTTCTAGGTAGATTATCATGTCATCAGCAAATAGTGCTAATTTGAGCTCTTCTTTTCCTATCTTGATCCCTTTAATTTCTTTCGTCTGTCTAATTGCTCTGGCCAGAGGTTTCCAGTACTATGTTAAATAGCAGTGGTGAAAGGGGGCATCCCTGTCTTGTTCCAGTTTTTAGAGGGAATGCTTTCAATTTTTTTTTCTCCATTTAAGATAATGTTAGCTCGGGGCCTTGCATAAATAGCTTTTATAATGTTAAGATATGTTCCTGATATTCCTAGTTTTTCCAGTGTTTTGAACATAAAGGGGTGTTGTATTTTGTCAAATGCTTTTTCTGCGTCAATTGAGATGATCATAAATGATTTTTGTCTTTAAGTCTATTGATGTGATGTATTATGTTTTATTGATTCCGAATGTTGAACCAGCCTTGCATCCCTGGGAATAAACCCCACTTGATCGTGGTGCACTATCTTTTTGATATGTTTTTGTATCCGATTTGCCAGGATTTTGTTGAGGATTTTTTGCATCTATGTTCATTAAAGATATGGGCCTGAAGTTTTTTTTTTTGGATGTGTCTTTGCCTGGCTTTGGAATTAATGTGATATTGGCCTCATAGAAAGAGTCTGAAGAGCTCCCTCTTTTTCTATTTCTTGAAATAGTTTTTGAAGAGCATTGGTATTAGTTCTTCTTTGAAAGTCTTATAGAACTCGGCTGTAAACCCATCAGGTCCTGGACTTTTCCTTGTTGGTAGCTTTTTGATGACATCTTCTATTTCTTCGCTTGTAATTGATCTGTTTAAATTGGTGTATAGCCTCCACATCCAGTTTAGGCAAATCATATGACTCTAGAAATCTGTCAATGCATTCAGTATTTTCTATTTTTATTAGAGTACAAGTTTTCAAAGTAATTTCTAATTATATTCTGTATATCTGAGGTGTTTGTTGTGATATTCCCTTTTTCATCACGAATGTTAGTAATTTGAGTTTTTTTCTCTTCTTCTTTTCGTTAGCATCGCTAAGGGTCCCCTGGTCAATTTTGTTTATTTTTTTTCAAAGAACCCAACACTTTTAGTCTTGACATTCTTTGACATGGTTTCCTTAGTCCTCAATTTCCATTAATTTCTGCGCCTGATTTTAATTATGTCCCTGTCTTCTACTGCTCTTGGTGTTGGTCCTGTTCTTCTTTTTCTAATGCTTTTGAGGTGTGGATGTGTAAGTCCATTTATTTTGTTGGTTTTTTTTTTTTCCTCACTTAAGGGAAATGAACTCAGTGCACTGAAATTTCCTCTTACTACTGCCTTCATAGTGACCCAGAGATTTCTATATGATGTATCTGTGTTCTTCATTTACCATCTAAGGAATTTTTTGATCTCCTCTTTGATGTTCTTCTTCAACCCCGTTGTTCATTCAGATTGCATGTTGTTTAGCTGTCCCAGTTGATGGAGTTAGTTTTTCTTATTCCCTTGTTTTTTGTCATTGATTTCCAATTTTCCACATCCCTTTAAGGTCCGATAGCATAGCAGGGTATTATCTCTACTTTTTTTTATAATTGCTGAAGAGGTTTTGCCTTGTGACATAATATAATGGTCAAAACTGGAGAAGGAGCCATGTCAGAGCTTGAGAAAAATGGTGTTATTCATTTACTGAATGATGAAATATTCTATATATGTCCCGTTAGTTCTAAATTGTAAATTGTTTTGAGAGGCTTAAAAGTTTCATTGTTTTAGCCTTTGTTTGGATGATCTAGTCACATTGGTGAGAGAGGTGTGTTAAAGTCCCCTAGAATAACTGTGTTGTGGTCTATTTTACTCTTGTACTTGAGAACGATTGTTTTGAAATGTAAGGTGCTAAGCTCCCA
>JAKELJ010000329.1:0-34830 GCA_025594165.1 Tamias sibiricus
TTCTATTATTCTAAGAGAATCCCCCCATAGAGCTGTGTAAACAAAAGCAAAATAAAAATGCACACAAAACAAGTTAAAATTTATTTTTTTTCTAGACAGAGTACAATTCTGAGAGGAATTAATTTTCAGGGCATACGAAAAAAAAGTGTATTGACTTCTAATACATCATTTTCATGTGATACTGGCATCTTAGGTGTACTCGACATAAAAATTAGAAAAAATTTGGCTTTATTAGAAACATTTAGAAGAAAATTGTCTTTTTTTAATCAAGAAAGTAAAATCCCCAAAAGCAATAAAATTAATCTAAACTACATTTTATGAAGAAAATGGATTTTTTAAAAGAAAACCAAGATATATTATTTATCAAATATCTCCTGGAATAATAATTTGAAAGCATTTTGGGCTCTTCACTATGCTGTAAGCATCTACAGCAGATCCAACAGCAATATTTAAAGAATTTTACATAATTCAGGATTTAACTTTCTTTTTAAAACTGATGTATTTATTGAACACCACTGTAAAGATATGGCCTTAAGCCTCACATACTTTATAAAGATTACATACTCCAAGTATTTAAAATTTCATATTTTAACTTATATTTAATACTATACTCTTAGTAATACAATGTGCTCATTTTGTTCATAGTCAAGTCAATACAGTAATATCAGGTATAATACATAAAATCTAATCCATTAAGTCTTACCAGTTTATGACCTGATGAGACACTCTTGTGGACAACATTCAGTCCTTAGAAGCTAGAATAACCCTCCAACCATGTGAGGGCATCACAACTTTTAAACTTTCGACTTTCAATCATTATTATGTCACATTCCTCCTCCGATGCTAAATTCTAAAAAAAAAATTCTAGCAAAGAGTTTAAGTAAATAAGTGTTTTAATAAAATAGCCTTTAAAAATCTTTTATAGCAAATTTTTATGTTTTACCATGATTACACAACTGATATTTTGTACTTAATAGTTTAAATGTAAAATAATTTCGTACTTGATTTGGTTACTTTGAACTTCAAATTTCAACATGGACTTTCAAGGCCATCAGGAATACTTGTTAGTGAAGAGTCGAGTAGAAATGGAACCAAATAAAGGTTTAAAATCATGATCCAGAAATTATTATACCACATAACCTGATGTAGACAGTTTCGCAGCCCTATAGAATGGCATTTGAGATCTATTGTTGGGTCCACATCCATAGAGGAGATTTTGGAATTAGAGCTGGATCAGTTATGATATATATGGATCATTTAAATGCTTACAATAGTATTTGATTTTTATTCTTAAATCTGAATCTGTCTCCACTGCCCAATTATTAAAATAGGCAACATGTTAGTAAGAATAAATTTGTATGTACTTTATGTCATAGACATAATAATGTATTCTACTCAGTAGTGGTCCTGAGTATGGGCAATGGAGAACTGGGGATAGGAAAATTTAATAATGAGAAATACTATCTTGTTAAGAATATCATCCTAAATTTATTAAATTTTAACCAGAAAGTTTTCAACTGGGCATCTGTTTTAATCTCTGAAAAGTAATATCATTAAAAACACTGTCTGATATGAACACACATTTACATTTTTAGTTGCCAGTAATTCACGGAAAAGGCAACCCATATTTGTGGGCATATTTTACCTAAATTAGCCACCTAAATAAAATTACATATAATGGGGCAACGGGGAAAGGGGAAGGAAAGAGGCCATTATTGAGGAAGATCAGTATGTACAAAGCTACAGAAAACTCCAAGAGTACTGTAAAGGAAACTCCACAGCTAGCTCAAGATAGACTTGACCCACATGTATGATGGATTGGGTCATGCTGTTGCAGACCTGAACTTCTAAGGGAACTCTTTTGTAACACTTGGTTATTTACAAATATGATCTTTCCAAATGTAATCTCACAACACATTTGACTTCAACAAAATCATACAAACACATTTTGTCTTTTTTCAAAGCACAGTTTCATAATGAAATCACCTGGTGAAGGCAAAAATCCATATTTATGAGGATAAACAACAGTTTAAAGTTCTGGTCATTTCATTAACATTTTACCAAATATTTTAAGAAAGATTTTATGTAGCTCTTACTTCCTCTCAACCAAAATATTACCCAAAACTTTTTTTTTAAATGTTTATTTTTGATGTTTTATTATTTGTGGGACAAATTCCATGAAAAGATCCGGTATGCAGTCACATTTAGTAAAATCAGTGCTTCCTGAAATGTGTATCAGTAATGCTGGTCATTTTCTTATGTGCAAGGGTTTGATGAACTGGTAATTTAAAGGGCAGAATGTTTGACCCTCTGTTAAAGGGCCTGCCAATAAACATGCATTGTTATCATAAATGCCTGGAAAGCCTTTGGAAGACAGAATTAAACCAGAATAAAAGCATTCAGTTATTTTACTATGAAGTTTATAGAAGAAAATGTAAAGACGTGTGCATTATACAAACATGGCTTATGAGCTCTCTATATTTAAAAAGATACAAAATTTTATATCAAAATTTTCCTGAATATTTATTATTAAAATTAGTTGTCACTAAATACAGGGGTCATATTTAAATTCCAAATTGAAGAAAATTCTTATTAAGAATCTGAGATGAAGCTGGGTAACAGAAGTATTTATAAATGAAAAGAATCAGATATTCTTTAAAACTTAAAAGTGGAATTCTTCCTAAAAATGAATATTTACTTAGAAAGTTATATACAAATCATAACCTTGAATCTCTGACAACATTGCTATCAAAAACAAATCCTGGACATTTCCTATAACTAATTATTGTTTCCTTCTTTTTCCACTTTTGAGGAAGAAAAATCCCATTTAATTGACAATGTGCCACTAAAGGTTCTTATAGTCGAGCAAGAACTAGGCTTATGTTTGTCATCACTTAGCTTACTTTCTTTCATGGAAAATCTATATTAATAGAAAAAATAGTGAGCAGGAGGGCGAAAAAGATGAATGATTTGAAATTTCCAAGTAATTATCTGAAAAGTGAGTGATATGCAAAATCAAAGTACTTTTTTTTGTTTGTTTGTTTTTGGGGTGCCATACTGGGGATTTAACCAAAGGCATCATACACATTGGGTAGGCATTCTACCAGAATGTGTTTAGCTTGGTTGAATATAAGATTTCACTTTCAAGTGTAAACCACATTTCTTTAAAAGTATTCTAAAAATTCTCTAACACTATCTATTAATATTTTGCAACATTTTCACCCTGCTGTTCAAGAAAGTTCACTACACTATTTTGGGGGGAGGGGGAAGCCTAACCATGGTAAATGCTTGCTCTTGAAGGTGGAGAGAGGGTAAAAGTGTGGCACTTTCTGCATGCCCCAAATAAATTAAACATAGTTGTTCCATAGATTATGTATTGGGAAATCACTGTAGAAGAAATATCAAAGATAAAGCTTATTTAAAAGAATCAATCCAAATGTACATGATAGAATAGCAACACTGGAAGGAAAGTTATACTCCATGAAGTTAACATATAAAAAAGACACACAACTACAAGAAAGTGCATGTTATCTGTGGTTGAGCCAAGATCTAATTTAAGAGACAACTATTAGCTATAAAAAAAAAAAAAAAAAAAAAAAAACAAAAAACGTGCATCTTTTCTTGTTGTGTGTGGTGATGGATATCAAAACCAGGGCTTTGGGTATGCTAGGCAAGGGCTGTCTCACTGAGCTATACTCCCTGGTCTGTGTGTGCACATGCACAGAGAGTGTTAGGCTGGATATCAAATGCACCTACTGGTGGAAGATATGCAAAATAAAATTTCATTAAGCTCTAAGGTTACTGTTATTTTTTAACAGTTCATGTTTACTCACAAATGAATTATACTGCTGGTCCTTTCAAAAGTAGTAGAAACATATATAAAATATATACATATTTCTCAAGTATATGCACTTAGGACCTGCATACTTTGTTAACAAAAAGCTGTTTACTTGATTCAGAGCTTATTGGTAATAGTCAACATAAAGGAAAAGAAATGTTAAAAAAAATTAAGACAACATCACATATCATGCTTTTGAGAGATGATATCTAATTTTTTTGAGACAAAGTATGTTATGACCATCCTACAAATATATTTAGCAATATTTTCTGGACTTGGCAATATGGAAAGTAGAAACAGCTGCTGCAAATAAACATAGAAATTTTGTGATGACCAAGGGTTAACTGCGGTGTTTCTCATCCGGGGATTTGAGCTCGACCCCAACCCGTTAATTCGGGGCTGTGAGTCTGAGATCTCCCCAACCTGGAATTGAGCTGACCCCCAACCTGTTAATTCAGGGCTGTGTGGGCCTAGTTCTTCCAAACCAAGAATCAAGCCAGGTGTCTGTCTGCTTATCCAGAAATCTGGGTTTTTCCTTGGTTATGCAAATGAGTTTGAGCCCAAGCTCCCTCCAAATGCCTGGAGGTCTGAGCTCGGCTCCTCTTTGCGGATGAGATGCCACTTTATGCGACCACCAAGAATTAAGTTTGTGTGCTTTCTGTCTGTACTCTTGATGTATTTCTATTGTATGACCACCAGGTTCTAATATATTTAATTATCTATAATAAAACCAGTTCAATGGCCCTGTGGAATCTAAAGCCAGAAACTAGCTAAGCCGGTAGGATGAGCCCAGTTGAAGTTTAAAGAAGATACTAGGGCAATATAACTTTATGATCAGGCATACCTAGAGTTGAAGAATTTTTAACATTAGCTTTAAGATTTTTAGAATACCTTCCCCTACCTATAGATAAGATTAATCAGGAGTTAGGATAATTGATCTTCCCTAGGTAATTCCTGAAACCTTTTTATAGTTAACTACTGGAAATTCTTTATTATAGTTAATTCCTAACATTCCTTACTGGAAATTCTTTATTATAGTTAATTCCTGAAATTCCTTATTGTTAATTACTGGAAACCTAATGTAACCCCCTATAGTTAATTACTGGAAATTTTTATTGTATAGTTAATTTCTGGAAATCCTTTATTGTAATCTTCTTTACTGAAATTCCTTTATGTTACCTCCCTAAGAAAAAATGTGAATTATTATGCTTGTTGGGATGTATAAAAAGCCATACTGAGAAAAGTAAAATTAGAACAGTAGAAGGATTTCTAAAACCTGGCTTGTGTGTGGATTATTTTCCTGTCGTCGACGTTCCCTTCAGTACCAAGCGGGAAGAACTTAACATCTTTGCTGAAGCTGGCCTTCAGCAAATTGGCGCCTGAACAGGGACTCCCGATTGGTAAGCTGCCTTTTGCGTTATAATTTAATTATAGAGAGAAATAGTAGATACTCGGGAGGGAACTAGATTTCTTACTCAAGGACGTCCGGGGTCCATTGGCAGAGAAAGGCCAATTTAGAGAAGAGTAAGTAACCAAAGAACTTTTATTTTTATTTTTGAGAAGTCATGGGCCATATCGAGTCCCGAGAGAGAGGGCTCTTTATAGATGTAGTTAAACAGAGGTTAAATAAGAGAGGTGCCGCTGCTACTTCTAAGCAGCTGAAACAGTTTTCTTATTTTAATCAAGAGTGTTTCCCTTGGTTTACTCAAGAAGGAACTTTAAGTTTAAATACATGGAAAGGGTTAAGAAAAGAGATAAAACCTTGTTATAACCATTATGGGTCAAAAAGGACCCCAATAGATGTCTTTCCCTTAAGGAATTTATTTAAAGATGCTTTAAATTCTGTTCATAAAGCAGTTTGCCTTATAAATAGGATAAAGAAGCCAAAACAAACTCCTCTTGCAGAGCCTGCCTCAGATAAGTCAGACCGCAAATCTGCAACTAATGTTTCTGAGGATGAAACTGATAGCAATTTAAGTGATGACCAAAATGATTTAAAGGAAGCAACATGTAAGAACCAGCTTCCTGGGCCTATGTCATCTGTTCCTGCTACTCCATTTGCCCCTCCGTCCCCACCTAAAGTCTCTGAAAGGAGAGGGCCAACTATGGGACCACAATTACCTCCCTGTCGTCATGGTGGATTTTGGGGAGCAGCAGCTATAGCCAGGCAATTAGGAGATATTTCCCTGACTTGCCCAGTGGCAACTTTAAAAACAGTAGATCCTAACTTTGAAGCTCCCCCACATTGGGAGCCCCTCCCGTTTAAGTTATTAAAAGAGTTGAAGGTGGCTGTTAGAAATTTTGGCCCTACTTCCCCATATACTTTACAACTGGTTGACTCTTTATCTGCTGAATGGATGACTCCTTACGATTGGCAACAAACTGCAAGGTCTTGTCTGCCTCCTGGTCAATATCTATTATGGAAGGCTGATTATGAGGATAATGTAAAGCGAGTTGTTGCGGAAACAGCATTTAGAAGAGGGGCATATAAATATACTATCTCCATGTTGATGGGGACTGGAGAATATTATTCAACTGAAGACCAGGTGAAAATACCGCAACATGCATTGCAAGAGGTCAGCAAATGCGCTTTAGTAGCATGGAGAAATCTTCCTGCTTCTGAATCTAAACAGGCATTTCTTTCAAATATCAGACAACAAGCTTCTGAGCCTTACGAGGATTTTGTTGCTAGGCTGGAAAGCACTATTGCTAAAGTAATTCCTCATGCAGAAGCAGCCGACTTGCTGACCAAACAGCTGGCTTTTGAGAACGCCAACACCACCTGTCAGGCGTTACTTCGCCCAATTAGAAAGACTGGAACTTTAATTGATTTTATTAAGACATGTGTGGATACTACCCCAGCCCATATTCAAGGCATAGCATTTGCTGCAGCCCTAAAGGGCCAGACTTATTCACAGTTTTTAAAGAGATATGGCTCAAATCCTGCTCCTAAGAAATCTTTTGATAATACCACTAAAGGACAATGTTTTTCTTGCGGTCAAGTTGGGCACTTTAGCCATAACTGCCCACATAATAATAAAGAGGAAAACAATCCTAGGCCAAAAACTGTGTGTCCAAAATGCCAAAAGGGTTTTCATTGGGCTTGTGAATGTAAATCTAAATATAATAAACAAGGACAATTAATCTTGAAGCTTTTCCCTCGGAAGCCTGCCCGGTAATTTTCTAGAAAATCCTACACTCCCCCAACCTTTAAATTGGTTTTAGAGCTAAAAACTCAATCAAAATTTTCAATTCAACTTCCCCTTATACTTTGCAACTAGTTAATTCTACTGCTACAAAACAGATAACTCCCTTTTATTGGCAATAGAACAAAGTTAAGCTTAACTCCAAAACAATATTTACTTTTATAGGCAACTTATTAAGAAAAGGCTACACAGGTCATTTGGCTATAATATTTCAAAAAAAAAAAAAAAAAAAAAACAGGCTTAACGCTTTCTATGTTTATGATAGGTAAAACTTATTTTACACCACCGGTTTAATTTTTGCTACCAAAAGTCTGCTCTAAGATAAGCTACTAATGTTTATTGCAAACTCAACCTATCAAGCATTGCTAGACCCATTAGAAAAACAGGATCTTTAGCCAATTTCATTAAAACCTATATAGATGTAACTCCTGCCCATATCTAAGGTATTGTTATTGCTGCCGCTATACTAGGAAGAACTTGTTCATAGTCTTTTTAAGAGATATAATAATGCTTCTATAGATGATAAATTTCTTATTACTGTGGCAAAAGGACATTATTTCACTTGCAGTTAATCAGGACATTTCAGTCATGCCTGCCAGGCTTTTGTGAAATTTAAAAACAATTAACAAAACTATTGATTCAAAAGATTACTTTTTTTGCTATCCCACTATGTAAACAAGACTAAGAGGTTTGCATTTAGCCTCCCTTCACCTAATTTACTGAGGCCTTATGAAAAATAGTCCCACTTTATGTCAGAAAAATGTAGATATGCCTTACTTTTTACCAGACAAAATTTCCTCATTGTTGTAATTGGATTAGATCTTATTTAAAGTAAACCCACGGAGATCCCCTTCCTACATCTCTTTAACCCCTCAGGGGAAAGAGGCAATACAGAAAGTTAAATAGACTATTATGGGACGTTACTTACAAAAGGTTCTAAGCCTTGGCTTTTGATTATGATTTCATGGAGAAATTTTGTTTTATTTGCCCAATCATCCATTGTTACAGTTTATTTCTAAAAATTAAATTTATATTTCCTAAAAAATGTTCTCAAGAGCCATTATCAAATCATCTTTAATATTTACTGATAGATCATCTAATGGAGTTGCAGTTACTATTATTGGCAATAATGCACCTATAGTGCAGCAAACTTTTGAGACTTCTGCTCAAAAAACTGAACTTATTGCAATCATTACTGCCTTTGAAAAGGTGCCTCAGGCATTTAATTTATATACTGATTCTCAATATATTGCTAATTTGTTTCCTGCTATTGAGACTTCTACTTTATCATTACAATTATCTATAACATATAGTCTTTTAAAATTACAGTCTTTAATTTATCAAAGAGTAAATAAATTTCTCTTTTGTAGGACATATCCAGGGACGTTCTAACCTCTTTGGTTCTTTAAGCACAGGAAATGCTTCTACTGATCAGCTAACTAAAAAATCACTGTTTAATGTTATGAAACTAACAAAAAGCAGTTTTCTCACTGTTCCAGACCTCAGTCAAGACAAATGGATAAACATCAAGCTTAAGCCCCAAAAGAAAAAACATAAGATAAAGGTGTCTTTTTACCTGGGTTTTTCCATTACCGGCCGGTCATTTTATCTAAAGACTTTTGCTTTTTCTTAGATATATATATATATATATATATATATATATATATATATATAATATTTTTGAGCTCATATATTTTTGACTCATAACTTTAATTCTATACATCTGAGTTGATATTGTTTTGATCAGTTTTTATTTTTATTTAATTATAGAGTTTTAAACATCTATACCATTGCAATGGAGATTTATCTACAAAAGCTACAAGCCTTTTGCTATTGTGTTATGTGTGCACACTTGTCTTTTATGTTTGTATGTCTATATGTATATGTTCATATGTCATTTATATGATATAAGGGTTGGCAAATACAAAATGAGCTGCTCATCATAAAGTGTTTTTAAGTGGATCCAAATACCTTTAATTCACGTGAATTATAAGTTCAATTTAACTTAAACAAATACATATAAAAATAATAAAGGTGCTTCTAATATGAGAACTTAACTCACAATTCTCTTCAGTTGGTCTAAAAGCTAATAATATGTTAATGCCTTAATAACCCTTGGTTGCAGGACTCATCCTCTACAAAGAAAAAATAGGTAAAATCAATTTAACATGAGATTACTCATTTATAAATAACTTTATTTAACATCTAATTTCTTTGCAAGGTAAAGATGCTGACTGTTATATATGCCATTAAATAACTCCTTAAATTCTATTTAGAGACATTATTGGTTGTTTTCATAAGTTGGTAAATTAAAAAAGAAATTTTAAAGTTGCCTTTTTATCACTGAAGGAGGTTAAAGTTCCAACAGGTATAATTAATTCTATATACTTAAGCATTGTGTTCTCATGAAATGGCTGCCAGATGTATGTAATTTTATATTACAAAGGTTTATAAAAGACTTCTCTATATACAAAGGCTCAAAAGTTTCACCTGTTCCAGTTAAGAGTACTGTAAATAACAAAATATTTTTATTAAGATGAAATAATTTGTCTAAATTCAAATTATTATAAAAATTGTCTCTAAAGGTGAACAGAAAAAAAGGATAGCACGTGAGAGAAAGTAATCAGAAGGTTATAGGTATGGAAAAATTGAAGGAAAAGAATATGTTCCAAGATAAGAGAGACTTTTTGTGATGAAGTAAGAGCGTTTATGTAAGTGAGGTAAGAGGCCTGTGTGAGTTGGTTAAGTAAGTATATGAAGTAATCAGGAAAAGCTATTTAAAGTTTTTCTCTTCCCTAAGGTTAAAAGTTAATATTCTGATATAAACCGAAGTGTAATCTATGTGGAAGAGGACAAAAATTTCTTAAAATATTATAATGCTATTTCCTTAAGAGCTCATCAGACATTAAAAGCTCAAATTTCTATATTAAAAAATAGAAAATTTCATCATATATTACCACATACTCTTTTCAAAATAAAAGGGCCTTTTAACAAGTCAATAGAGAAGATTTAATGTCCTTTTGACATCTGGTGGGTGGAGGCTGTGCTTATGTTTTTTCCACAGACCAGGCCCAGCACAGATGGAGGTTTCAGCACCAGCCTACCTGCAGAGGACACTCCAGACCCAAGAGAAACAACTGACTTTTGACTTTGCTAACCTGTCTTTCACCCCCTCACTGCAACAGGCTCAGTCAACACAGACGTCTATGTAAAAGATCTGTTAACAGGTCAAGGGAGAGGACCAGATATCCTATTAACATCAGGGAGAGGGTATGCATGTGTGTTTCCGCAGGAAGCCCCCACACCTTTGTGGATACCGGATCACCTCATAAGACATTATGAGCCCCCCATGGCACAGACGGAGACCTTGCCAGCAGCGGCCATGCCCACAGAGGACACCTCAAAGACGAAAACGGGATAAACAACTGAGTTCCGGTTTCTCTCGTCTCGCTCTCAAAGACGGGCTCAACAAGAATCATCACTGCCCTCTTGGAGTCAACTACAGAATCTCCTCGCTCATGCACGGCATCTGGTTGTCAGCCAAGGATCACCTGTTACCCCGGAGAAGTTGTTCCTCGCCATCATCACTCTGCTTGCCTGTGGGATAACTACAACTTCTGCTGACCGGTTCTATTGGACTTATTTCCCAGATCCGCCCCTCCTTAATAACTGACTGGGGACAATCAGACATTAAGGTATCTACCAATGTTCCTGAGTTACTTGGGGGAATTTCTGATGTTATGGTTTTGCATAAGACCTCATATAATATTAACTTTTCAGGCCTTATTGAAGACACACCTATTTGCTTTACCAGAAATACTAAATTTACTCCCCCTGGGTGTTTACCAACTAGCATTGAATCACTTTATAGTGATTCCCCTTCTCAATCCAGGGATAAAGGAAGAGATCTTTGGAGGCTAGACATAACCCTTTTAGGGGGTAAAGAAGATAAAGAAATTTATGAAAATAAAAGTTTACCCAATAATATAGATTCTTGCTCAATAATATTACAATCCAGGAGGGACTTATATTGGAAAAAAATGAAAGAGTACGGTTCTTCATTCCCTTATTGGATTGAATGTGGATTTGGATATCCCACCAAAGCTCGTGTTTTAAACCCCATGTCATCACAAACTGAAATTTTTGATTGGTCAATTGCCTCTCCTATTACTGATTGGAGAAATTACATTATGTCTAATTCTAACAAGTTTTATATGACCAAAGGTGTGCTTATTGATGGCTCAATACATAGATGGTCTTCTTCCGGATGGGTTACCCCCATCTACAAAAGTGAATTGCCTAATGGCAAAGGAATGCAATTTCCTAGCCTGTATAGGTTGGTTGCAGCTATTAATACAGTCACCTTGAACAGGCCTACAGCTGGACCTATTCATTATAATGTTAGAGCTTGTGTAAATGCCCCCCATGCTATATTAATTGGGAACCATAAAATTATGAAGATAAGAATGATCAATGATGTATATTCTGTTGACTGCCAAAAATGTATGCTAACTAATTGTTTGCAAAGTATTATACCCAAAAATTAAAAGATTTGTTGCAGCTCTTATTTTAGGAATATCTGCTCTTATAGGAATATTAGGCTCTATTGCTATTTCTTCTACTGCTCTAGTTAGAGAAATTCATACAACTAATCATGTAAATACTTTATCTCAAAATATTTCTGCAGCCATGGCTATACAAGAGAAGATAGATAGAAAGTTAGAGGCTAGGATAAATGCTTTAGAAGAAGCCATTCTTTATGTGGGCAACCAAATCCAAAATATTAAGACTCATATGACAACTAGATGTCATGCTAACTATAAATGGATTTGCATTACTCCATTAGGTTACAATGAATCTGAGCATGGTTGGACCAAGGTTAAGTCCCATTTGTTGGGAATCTGGAATAACTCAGATGTGGCTCCAGATATTCACTCCCTGCAAATACGGGTGAGTGAAATTAGCCATGCCCATCTGACTACTGATTCCACTGTGGATTTTGCAACAGATTTGTTTAATAATATAAAAGCTACAGTTTTTAATAGCATGTGGTGGTCCTACTTGATAAATCTTGGTTTTGCTATCCTGTTCATTATAATCTTATGCTTTGTTCTTCCAGTCTTCCTCGGACTTTTCTGGAAAGGCCTTAGAAACACATCTACAGAGGTCGCTGCCCTCAAATTAAAAGAAAGGGGGAGATGCGATGTTTCTCATCCGGGGATTTGAGCTCGACCCCAACCCGTTAATTCGGGGCTGTGAGTCTGAGATCTCCCCAACCTGGAATTGAGCTGACCCCCAACCTGTTAATTCAGGGCTGTGTGGGCCTAGTTCTTCCAAACCAAGAATCAAGCCAGGTGTCTGTCTGCTTATCCAGAAATCTGGGTTTTTCCTTGGTTATGCAAATGAGTTTGAGCCCAAGCTCCCTCCAAATGCCTGGAGGTCTGAGCTCGGCTCCTCTTTGCGGATGAGATGCCACTTTATGCGACCACCAAGAATTAAGTTTGTGTGCTTTCTGTCTGTACTCTTGATGTATTTCTATTGTATGACCACCAGGTTCTAATATATTTAATTATCTATAATAAAACCAGTTCAATGGCCCTGTGGAATCTAAAGCCAGAAACTAGCTAAGCTGGTAGGATGAGCCCAGTTGAAGTTTAAAGAAGATACTAGGGCAATATAACTTTATGATCAGGCATACCTAGAGTTGAAGAATTTTTAACATTAGCTTTAAGATTTTTAGAATACCTTCCCCTACCTATAGATAAGATTAATCAGGAGTTAGGATAATTGATCTTCCCTAGGTAATTCCTGAAACCTTTTTATAGTTAACTACTGGAAATTCTTTATTATAGTTAATTCCTAACATTCCTTACTGGAAATTCTTTATTATAGTTAATTCCTGAAATTCCTTATTGTTAATTACTGGAAACCTAATGTAACCCCCTATAGTTAATTACTGGAAATTTTTATTGTATAGTTAATTTCTGGAAATCCTTTATTGTAATCTTCTTTACTGAAATTCCTTTATGTTACCTCCCTAAGAAAAAATGTGAATTATTATGCTTGTTGGGATGTATAAAAAGCCATACTGAGAAAAGTAAAATTAGAACAGTAGAAGGATTTCTAAAACCTGGCTTGTGTGTGGATTATTTTCCTGTCGTCGACGTTCCCTTCAGTACCAAGCGGGAAGAACTTAACATCTTTGCTGAAGCTGGCCTTCAGCAGTTAACAATCACTGTGAGCAGAACAAGGATCAGTTACAACTTTTCTTTTCCTTCTTTCCTTGTTCCTTTTCCAATAGTGAATAGGACTAGGGGGAATATACCGTTTTTATTTCTAGTTGTACATATAGAAAGTTGTTTTTGGCTTTCAAGACAAGTTCTATTTATACTCCTATATGTATGTGTGTATGTGTACATGGAGAACAGCTTACATACATACTGTGAACACTACCATTAGCCTTGACACCGAAGCTGAAAAAAAAAAAAAATCCTCAGTCTGTGGACTTCAGTAACTGTGAACAGATGACAGTCACACTGCCTGAACATATTTTGTAACATCCTTAGGACACCACTATTTCTGGCCCAAATATCACAAATTAAAAACTGAAAAATATAAGAGCATCTCCTAAATCTTTTAGTATTTGTAATCAAGGACCTTCAAACATTGAAAATAATCAAGAGATAAACTGGCACTGAAAATGCTCTTTCTTGAGGATATTTAGCATTGGGTCCACATTCTAAATTATTATCATTTAAATTTATTTCTAGGGGCTGGGGTTGTGGCTCAGTGGTAGAGCATTCGCCTAGCACATGCGTGGCCCGGGTTCGATCCTCAGCACCACATAAAAATGAAGGCATTGTGTACAACTAAATAAATAAATATTTTTTAAAAAATTTATTTCTGTCCAATATAAAAAAATATTTTAGAAGTAGTCAAGTAAAGCCTAAACACAGAAGCTAATTTCTAATTTAAAAGCTCTATACCATCATAAAAGTCTAAGATATTCCCTAATTTGAGTCATTTGGGATATTACTAGGAGCATGAGCATGCATATACCCACAAAGAAGTGAGCTATACCAGAAAATGAGGCATTTTTCTTCTTAACTGCCTGACACGCCATATCTTAATGAAAACAAAAATTTTGCCACCTTCTCAACTGATCTAAATTTCACCTTGAAAATAACTGTAATGACCACTCTCTCAGAGTAGATCGGAGTAACTCAGGTTGAGAAATTTATTAAATAATGAAGGTGGTAAGCAAATACATAGAAGCATGTAATGATGGGTACGCAGTAAAGGAACAATTTCTCACTGTCAATTCTGAAGTCTAATAATGGGCTGGAAGTCCACGTCAGTGTGTTGGTGTACCAGTTCATTTAGTTACAGAAAAACTAAGAAAAGAAATGTCAAGGAACCATGTAATACCACTTCAAATAGTGAGGTAAGATCTCATTATTTGGAGGTAAGAACTATGGTTAACAATCTGACAGCAGACAAGCCATTTAACATAAGTATCTATTAAACTAATAGGATAGGACAGAATATAAATAATAGATAATAATTTGTAAACCCAAGTAACGAGGTAAGAATTTCTTCTAATTACACTTCTTTTTCCAATTCAAGATAATTAAAATACCAACTTAATACATATGCATAAAAATCACTGTACAGGAAATAAAAGTGCATGAATATGCCTCTTGCTAAGGGACACATCCATTTTATCATCTGCATACTGTCCTTCTCTGATCTTTTTTCCCTAAAATTTGAGAAATAATAGACCTTTCCTTATAAAACTTCCCTAATCCTAGCAGTTGTTACTTCTGGATTTCAGGCAGTACTCACTTGCCTTCCAATCCCCTAATAATACAACCTAACATGGCAGATACATTTTCTTTTCTAGTATTTTATCCAGAACAGTAGCACTGCCTTTTTTGGTCAATATTTAACCTTCTAATAACCCTACAAGAGAGAACAGAAGTGAAGTAACTGTAAAACAGGACTTCATAATTAAATATAGTTTAATTATAAAGGATCATAGGGTCCTGTACTGGCTTTTGGATCAGGTAAAAATAGTTATAAACATTTTGGGGACAAGTGTTAAAAACTGAATAGAAATTGCATATTCACCTTATACAACAACATACTAATGTCAAATGTCCTGAGTTTGGTAATTATTCTGTTGACATGTAAGAGAATGATCTTCTTAGGAAACATGTAAAGTATTTGAGGTCAAATGATTATGATATCTGCAACTTACTCTTTTTTTCCTATTTTTTTAGGGTACTGGGGATTGAACTCAGGAGCACTCAACCACTGAGCCACATCTCCAGCCCTAATTTGTATTTTATTAGAGACAGGGTCTCACTGAGTTGCTTAGCACCTTGCTAAATTGCTAAGACTGGTTTTCAAATCTTGATCCTCCTGCTTCGGCCTTCTGAGCTCCTGGGATTACAGGAGTGTGCCACCATGCCTGGCCTGCAACTTAACTCTTAAGTGATTTCTAAAATATTAGGATGGCAAAGCAAATATAATAAAATGCTAATAACGAATCTTGGTATGAAGACTATTGAATTTGTTTTATTCTTACATTTTTTTTTTTTCTGTAAGTCTACAATTATTTAAAAATAAAGATTCAAAATATTTTCCCTTCTTTGGCTAGAAAACATATTTCCAGGGTGTTTATATCTCTAAAATCACTTATCCTCTTCAGACTGGATCCTGTTCTCTGAACACCAGTGGTGTTGCTCACAGTCCTGGCTTGACCTCTTACCCTACTTTCTTCCTTGGCAATCTTGGTCTTTACTAAAGCTTGAACTCTAAAAATAAATAACAAAGTAAAACAAAAGATTCTTCAATTTCTTCTAGTCTTCATTTCTCCAGACAGCTGTGTGTACCCTGCATATTTTCACCATCCCATCGATTCATCCATAAAAGAGTTAAATACAAAAACCTTATCACTTTCTTCTTTCCAAACTAATTCCTTCACTAATACTTCCTACTAGTACCAGAATTCCCCAGTTAGGGTTTTTGACATTTTGAAGTCAAGTTTGTGTGCTTCCCTATAGTATTCAAGCAGCTGTAAAACCTTGTAATTCCTACCCTCTGGTAATTATTCCTTCTTCATTCGGGAACTTTCTAGTAATTTTAGTCTCTATCCAATTCAGCTTTTTTCTCTGCTGTCTTTAAATATATTAGGCAACAATCAAATTGAACTATTCTTATTTATCCCACATATCCTGTCCTTTCACAGTGGTTCAGTATTTCCTTTAATTGGACTGCTCCCTTTTCCGCAGTTCTAAGTTTCTTTGTTTATTTCAATGAAACTCTGAAAAAATGATTCTCTCATGTGCCCCTCAAGGCTCCCCAAGTTTGGTCATCCCACCATCAAGGGTGTTTTGTTTACAGTCTATTGGATGTTTACCCTGATTAGGCGAAAATGCCTGAAAACGCCTGTGAGTTTAATTCTTAAATGGTTAATGCTAGAACTTTAAAAACGCAGAAACAACACTTTAGTTCACAAGAGCACACTGTGCTTCTCTCCTGGTTCAAGTATCTCAAAGCTGAATCACTAGGTAGCAAAAGAGTTTCAAACTCACAGAAAAGCGTTTTAGCCAACTGGAAATAATTCCATGTTTCTTAGCTTGTGGGTACTAGGTTTCTTTGTGTATTTCAATGAAACTCTGACAAAATGATTCTCTCTTGTGCCCCTCATGGCTCCCCAAATTTGGTCAATCCACCATCACGGGTTTTTTGTTTAGAGCCTATTGGATGTTTACCCTGATTAGGCGAATTTCACTGAAAACGCCTGTAGTTTAATTCCTCAATGGTTAATGCTAGAACTTTGAAAATGCAGAAAAGCACTTCAGATCACAAGAGCACACTGTGCTTCTGTCCTGGTTCAAGTATCTCAAAGCTGAATCACTAGGTAGCAAAAGAGTTTCAAACTCACAGAAAAGCGTTTTAGCCAACTGGAAATAATTCCATGTTTCTTAGCTTCTGGGCACTAGGTTTCTTTGTGTATTTCAATGAAACTCTGAACAAAATGATTCTCTCATGTGCCCCTCATGGCTCCCCAAATTTGGTCATCCCACCATCACGGGTTTTTTTGTTTACAGTCTATTGGATGTTTACCCTGATTAGGCGAAATTTCCTGAAAACGCCTGTGAGTTTAATTCCTCAATGGTTAATGCTAGAACTTTAAAAATGCAGAAAAAGCACTTTAGTTCACAAGAGCACACTGTGCTTCTGTCCTGGTTCAAGTATCTCAAAGCTGAATCACTAGGTAGCAAAAGAGTTTCAAACTCACAGAAAAGCGTTTTAGCCAACTGGAAATAATTCCATGTTTCTTAGCTTCTGGGTACTAGGTTTCTTTGTGTATTTCAATGAAACTCTGAAAAATGATTCTCTCTTGTGCCCCTCATGGCTCCCCAAATTTGGTCATCCCACCATCACGGGTTTTTTGTTTAGAGCCTATTGGATGTTTACCCTGATTAGGCGAAAATTTCACTGAAAACGCCTGTAGTTTAATTCTTCAATGGTTAATGCTAGAACTTTGAAAATGCAGAAAACACTTCAGATCACAAGAGCACACTGTGCTTCTGTCCTGGTTCAAGTATCTCAAAGCTGAATCACTAGGTAGCAAAAGAGTTTCAAACTCACAGAAAAGCGTTTTAGCCAACTGGAAATAATTCCATGTTTCTTAGCTTCTGGGTACTAGGTTTCTTTGTGTATTTCAATGAAACTCTGAAAAAATGATTCTCTCTTGTGCCCCTCATGGCTCCCCAAATTTGGTCATATCCACCATCACGGGTTTTTTGTTTAGAGCCTATTGGATGTTTACCCTGATTAGGCGAAATTTCACTGAAAACGCCTGTAGTTTAATTCCTCAATGGTTAATGCTAGAACTTTGAAAATGCAGAAAAGCACTTCAGATCACAAGAGCACACTGTGCTTCTGTCCTGGTTCAAGTATCTCAAAGCTGAATCACTAGGTAGCAAAAGAGTTTCAAACTCACAGAAAAGCGTTTTAGCCAACTGGAAATAATTCCATGTTTCTTAGCTTCTGGGTACTAGGTTTCTTTGTGTATTTCAATGAAACTCTGAAAAAATGATTCTCTCTTGTGCCCCTCATGGCTCCCCAAATTTGGTCATCCCACCATCAGGGTTTTTTGTTTAGAGCCTATTGGATGTTTACCCTGATTAGGCGAAATTTCCTGAAAACGCCTGTTAGTTTAATTCTTCAATGGTTAATGCTAGAACTTTAAAAATGCAGAACAACACTTTAGTTCACAAGAGCACACTGTGCTTCTGTCCTGGTTCAAGTATCTCAAAGCTGAATCACTAGGTAGCAAAAGAGTTTCAAACTCACAGAAAAGCGTTTTAGCCAACTGGAAATAATTCCATGTTTCTTAGCTTGTGGGGTACTAGGTTTCTTTGTGTATTTCAATGAAACTCTGAAAAAATGATTCTCTCTTGTGCCCCTCATGGCTCCCCAAATTTGGTCATCCCACCATCAGGGTTTTTTGTTTAGAGCCTATTGGATGTTTACCCTGATTAGGCGAATTTCACTGAAAACGCCTGTAGTTTAATTCCTCAATGGTTAATGCTAGAACTTTGAAAATGCAGAAAAGCACTTTAGATCACAAGAGCACACTGTGCTTCTGTCCTGGTTCAAGTATCTCAAAGCTGAATCACTAGGTAGCAAAAGAGTTTCAAACTCACAGAAAAGCGTTTTAGCCAACTGGAAATAATTCCATGTTTCTTAGCTTCTGGGTACTAGGTTTCTTTGTGTATTTCAATGAAACTCTGAAAAAATGATTCTCTCTTGTGCCCCTCATGGCTCCCCAAATTTGGTCATCCCACCATCAGGGGTTTTTTGTTTAGAGCCTATTGGATGTTTACCCTGATTAGGCGAATTTCACTGAAAACGCCTGTAGTTTAATTCCTCAATGGTTAATGCTAGAACTTTGAAAATGCAGAAAAGCACTTCAGATCACAAGAGCACACTGTGCTTCTGTCCTGGTTCAAGTATCTCAAAGCTGAATCACTAGGTAGCAAAAGAGTTTCAAACTCACAGAAAAGCGTTTTAGCCAACTGGAAATAATTCCATGTTTCTTAGCTTCTGGGTACTAGGTTTCTTTGTGTATTTCAATGAAACTCTGACAAAATGATTCTCTCTTGTGCCCCTCAAGGCTCCCCAAATTTGGTCATCCCACCATCAAGGGTTTTTTGTTTACAGCCTATTGGATGTTTACCCTGATTAGGCGAAAATGCCTGAAAACGCCTGTGAGTTTAATTCTTAAATGGTTAATGCTAGAACTTTAAAAATGCAGAAAACACTTCAGATCACAAGAGCACACTGTGCTTCTGTCCTGGTTCAAGTATCTCAAAGCTGAATCACTAGGTAGCAAAAGAGTTTCAAACTCACAGAAAAGCGTTTTAGCCAACTGGAAATAATTCCATGTTTCTTAGCTTGTGGGTACTAGGTTTCTTTGTGTATTTCAATGAAACTCTGAAAAATGATTCTCTCTTGTGCCCCTCATGGCTCCCCAAATTTGGTCATCCCACCATCACGGGTTTTTTGTTTAGAGCCTATTGGATGTTTACCCTGATTAGGCGAATTTCACTGAAAACGCCTGTAGTTTAATTCCTCAATGGTTAATGCTAGAACTTTAAAAATGCAGAAAAGCACTTTCAGATCACAAGAGCACACTGTGCTTCTGTCCTGGTTCAAGTATCTCAAAGCTGAATCACTAGGTAGCAAAAGAGTTTCAAACTCACAGAAAAGCGTTTTAGCCAACTGGAAATAATTCCATGTTTCTTAGCTTCTGGGTACTAGGTTTCTTTGTGTATTTCAATGAAACTCTGAAAAATGATTCTCTCTTGTGCCCCTCATGGCTCCCCAAATTTGGTCATCCACCATCAAGGGTTTTTTGTTTAGAGTCTATTGGATGTTTACCCTGATTAGGCGAAATTTCACTGAAAACGCCTGTAGTTTAATTCTTAAATGGTTAATGCTAGAACTTTAAAAATGCAGAAAACACTTCAGTTCACAAGAGCACACTGTGCTTCTGTCCTGGTTCAAGTATCTCAAAGCTGAATCACTAGGTAGCAAAAGAGTTTCAAACTCACAGAAAAGCGTTTTAGCCAACTGGAAATAATTCCATGTTTCTTAGCTTCTGGGTACTAGGTTTCTTTGTGTATTTCAATGAAACTCTGACAAAATGATTCTCTCTTGTGCCCCTCATGGCTCCCCAAATTTGGTCATCCACCATCAGGGTTTTTTGTTTAGAGCCTATTGGATGTTTACCCTGATTAGGCGAAATTTCACTGAAAACGCCTGTAGTTTAATTCTCAATGGTTAATGCTAGAACTTTGAAAATGCAGAAAAGCACTTCAGATCACAAGAGCACACTGTGCTTCTGTCCTGGTTCAAGTATCTCAAAGCTGAATCACTAGGTAGCAAAAGAGTTTCAAACTCACAGAAAAGCGTTTTAGCCAACTGGAAATAATTCCATGTTTCTTAGCTTCTGGGTACTAGGTTTCTTTGTGTATTTCAATGAAACTCTGACAAAATGATTCTCTCTTGTGCCCCTCAAGGCTCCCCAAATTTGGTCATCCACCATCACGGGTTTTTTGTTTAGAGCCTATTGGATGTTTACCCTGATTAGGCGAATTTCACTGAAAACGCCTGTAGTTTAATTCTTCAATGGTTAATGCTAGAACTTTGAAAATGCAGAAAAAGCACTTAGATCACAAGAGCACACTGTGCTTCTGTCCTGGTTCAAGTATCTCAAAGCTGAATCACTAGGTAGCAAAAGAGTTTCAAACTCACAGAAAAGCGTTTTAGCCAACTGGAAATAATTCCATGTTTCTTAGCTTCTGGGTACTAGGTTTCTTTGTGTATTTCAATGAAACTCTGACAAAATGATTCTCTCTTGTGCCCCTCATGGCTCCCCAAATTTGGTCATCCACCATCACGGGTTTTTTGTTTAGAGCCTATTGGATGTTTACCCTGATTAGGCGAATTTCACTGAAAACGCCTGTAGTTTAATTCTCAATGGTTAATGCTAGAACTTTAAAAATGCAGAAAAGCACTTCAGATCACAAGAGCACACTGTGCTTCTGTCCTGGTTCAAGTATCTCAAAGCTGAATCACTAGGTAGCAAAAGAGTTTCAAACTCACAGAAAAGCGTTTTAGCCAACTGGAAATAATTCCATGTTTCTTAGCTTCTGGGTACTAGGTTTCTTTGTGTGTATTTCAATGAAACTCTGAAAAATGATTCTCTCTTGTGCCCCTCATGGCTCCCCAAATTTGGTCATCCCACCATCACGGGTTTTTTGTTTAGAGCCTATTGGATGTTTACCCTGATTAGGCGAAATTTCACTGAAAACGCCTGTAGTTTAATTCCTCAATGGTTAATGCTAGAACTTTGAAAATGCAGAAAAGCACTTCAGATCACAAGAGCACACTGTGCTTCTGTCCTGGTTCAAGTATCTCAAAGCTGAATCACTAGGTAGCAAAAGAGTTTCAAACTCACAGAAAAGCGTTTTAGCCAACTGGAAATAATTCCATGTTTCTTAGCTTCTGGGTACTAGGTTTCTTTGTGTATTTCAATGAAACTCTGAAAAATGATTCTCTCTCATGTGCCCCTCATGGCTCCCCAAATTTGGTCATCCACCATCACGGGTTTTTTGTTTAGAGCCTATTGGATGTTTACCCTGATTAGGCGAAAATTTCACTGAAAACGCCTGTGAGTTTAATTCTTCAATGGTTAATGCTAGAACTTTAAAAATGCAGAAAAACACTTCAGATCACAAGAGCACACTGTGCTTCTGTCCTGGTTCAAGTATCTCAAAGCTGAATCACTAGGTAGCAAAAGAGTTTCAAACTCACAGAAAAGCGTTTTAGCCAACTGGAAATAATTCCATGTTTCTTAGCTTCTGGGTACTAGGTTTCTTTGTGTATTTCAATGAAACTCTGACAAAATGATTCTCTCATGTGCCCCTCATGGCTCCCCAAGTTTGGTCATCCCACCATCACGGGTTTTTGTTTAGAGCCTATTGGATGTTTACCCTGATTAGGCGAATTTCACTGAAAACGCCTGTAGTTTAATTCCTCAATGGTTAATGCTAGAACTTTGAAAATGCAGAAAAGCACTTCAGATCACAAGAGCACACTGTGCTTCTGTCCTGGTTCAAGTATCTCAAAGCTGAATCACTAGGTAGCAAAAGAGTTTCAAACTCACAGAAAAGCGTTTTAGCGAACTGGAAATAATTCCATGTTTCTTAGCTTCTGGGTACTAGGTTTCTTTGTGTATTTCAATGAAACTCTGAAAAAATGATTCTCTCTTGTGCCCCTCAATGGCTCCCCAAATTTGGTCATCCACCATCAAGGGTTGTTTTGTTTACAGTCTATTGGATGTTTACCCTGATTAGGCGAATTTCACTGAAAACGCCTGTAGTTTAATTCTTAAATGGTTAATGCTAGAACTTTAAAAAATGCAGAAAAACACTTTAGTTCACAAGAGCACACTGTGCTTCTGTCCTGGTTCAAGTATCTCAAAGCTGAATCACTAGGTAGCAAAAGAGTTTCAAACTCACAGAAAAGCGTTTTAGCCAACTGGAAATAATTCCATGTTTCTTAGCTTTGGGCACTAGGTTTCTTTGTGTATTTCAATGAAACTCTGACAAAATGATTCTCTCATGTGCCCCTCATGGCTCCCCAAAGTTTGGTCATCCACATCATCACGGGTTTTTTGTTTAGAGTCTATTGGATGTTTACCCTGATTAGGCGAAATTCACTGAAAACGCCTGTAGTTTAATTCTCAATGGTTAATGCTAGAACTTTAAAAATGCAGAAAAACACTTCAGATCACAAGAGCACACTGTGCTTCTGTCCTGGTTCAAGTATCTCAAAGCTGAATCACTAGGTAGCAAAAGAGTTTCAAACTCACAGAAAAGCGTTTTAGCCAACTGGAAATAATTCCATGTTTCTTAGCTTCTGGGTACTAGGTTTCTTTGTGTATTTCAATGAAACTCTGACAAAATGATTCTCTCTTGTGCCCCTCATGGCTCCCCAAATTTGGTCATCCCACCATCACGGGTTTTTTGTTTAGAGCTATTGGATGTTTACCCTGATTAGGCGAATTTCACTGAAAACGCCTGTTAGTTTAATTCCTCAATGGTTAATGCTAGAACTTTAAAAATGCAGAAAAGCACTTCAGATCACAAGAGCACACTGTGCTTCTGTCCTGGTTCAAGTATCTCAAAGCTGAATCACTAGGTAGCAAAAGAGTTTCAAACTCACAGAAAAGCGTTTTAGCCAACTGGAAATAATTCCATGTTTCTTAGCTTGTGGGCACTAGGTTTCTTTGTGTATTTCAATGAAACTCTGAAAAATGATTCTCTCATGTGCCCCTCAGGCTCCCAAGTTTGGTCATCCACCATCAAGGGTTTTTTGTTTAGAGTCTATTGGATGTTTACCCTGATTAGGCGAATTTTCACTGAAAACGCCTGTAGTTTAATTCCTCAATGGTTAATGCTAGAACTTTGAAAAACGCAGAAAACCACTTCAGATCACAAGAGCACACTGTGCTTCTGTCCTGGTTCAAGTATCTCAAAGCTGAATCACTAGGTAGCAAAAGAGTTTCAAACTCACAGAAAGCGTTTTAGCCAACTGGAAATAATTCCATGTTTCTTAGCTTGTGGGTACTAGGTTTCTTTGTGTATTTCAATGAAACTCTGACAAAATGATTCTCTCTTGTGCCCCTCATGGCTCCCAAATTTGGTCAATCCCACCATCAGGGGTTTTTTGTTTAGAGCCTATTGGATGTTTACCTGATTAGGCGAATTTCACTGAAAACGCCTGTAGTTTAATTCCTCAATGGTTAATGCTAGAACTTTGAAAATGCAGAAAAGCACTTCAGATCACAAGAGCACACTGTGCTTCCTGTCCTGGTTCAAGTATCTCAAAGCTGAATCACTAGGTAGCAAAAGAGTTTCAAACTCACAGAAAAGCGTTTTAGCGAACTGGAAATAATTCCATGTTTCTTAGCTTCTGGGCACTAGGTTTCTTTGTGTATTTCAATGAAACTCTGAAAAAATGATTCTCTCATGTGCCCCTCATGGCTCCCCAAGTTTGGTCATCCCACCATCAAGGGTTTTTTGTTTACAGTCTATTGGATGTTTACCCTGATTAGGCGAAAATGCCTGAAAACGCCTGTGAGTTTAATTCTTCAATGGTTAATGCTAGAACTTTGAAAATGCAGAAACAACACTTTAGTTCACAAGAGCACACTGTGCTTCTGTCCTGGTTCAAGTATCTCAAAGCTGAATCACTAGGTAGCAAAAGAGTTTCAAACTCACAGAAAAGCGTTTTAGCCAACTGGAAATAATTCCATGTTTCTTAGCTTGTGGGTACTAGGTTTCTTTGTGTATTTCAATGAAACTCTGACAAAATGATTCTCTCTTGTGCCCCTCATGGCTCCCCAAATTTGGTCAATCCACCATCACGGGTTTTTTGTTTAGAGCCTATTGGATGTTTTACCCTGATTAGGCGAATTTCACTGAAAACGCCTGTTAGTTTAATTCCTCAATGGTTAATGCTAGAACTTTGAAAAATGCAGAAAAAGCACTTCAGATCACAAGAGCACACTGTGCTCCTGTCCTGGTTCAAGTATCTCAAGCTGAATCACTAGGTAGCAAAAGAGTTTTCAAACTCACAGAAAAGCGATTTAGCCAACTGGAAATAATTCCATGTTTCTTAGCTTCTGGGTACTAGGTTTCTTTGTGTATTTCAATGAAACTCTGAAAAAATGATTCTCTCATGTGCCCCTCAAGAACTCCCCAAGTTTGGTCATCCCACCATCAGGGTTTTTGTTTAGAGCCTATTGGATGTTTACCCTGATTAGGCGAAAATTCACTGAAAACGCCTGTTAGTTTAATTCCTCAATGGTTAATGCTAGAACTTTGAAAATGCAAGAAAGCAACTTCAGATCACAAGAGCACACTGTGCTTCTGTCCTGGTTCAAGTATCTCAAAGCTGAATCACTAGGTAGCAAAAGAGTTTCAAAACTCACAGAAAAGCGATTTAGCCAACTGGAAAATAATTCCATGTTTCTTAGCTTCTGGGTACTAGGTTTCTTTGTGTTTTTCAATGAAACTCTGACAAAAATGATTCTCTCTTGTGCCCCTCATGGCTCCCCAAATTTGGTCAATCCACCATCACGGGTTTTTTTGTTTAGAGCCTATTGGATGTTTACCTGATTAGGCGAATTTCACTGAAAACGCCTGTAGTTTAATTCCTCAATGGTTAATGCTAGAACTTTGAAAATGCAGAAAAGCACTTCAGATCACAAGAGCACACTGTGCTTCTGTCCTGGTTCTAGTATCTCAAAGCTGAATCACTAGGTAGCAAAAGAGTTTCAAACTCACAGAAAAGCGATTTTAGCGAAACTGGAAATAATTCCTTGTTTCTTAGCTTCTGGGGCACTAGGTTTCTTTGTGTATTTCAATGAAAACTCTGAAAAAATGATTCTCTCATGTGCCCCTCATGGCTCCCCAAGTTTGGTCATCCCACCATCAAGGGTGTTATGTTTACAGTCTATTGGATGTTTACCCTGATTAGGCGATAAATGCCTGAAAAACGCCTGTGAGTTTAATTTCTTAAATGGTTAATGCTAGAACTTTAAAAACGCAGAACAACACTTTAGTTCATCACAAGAGCACACTGTGCTTCTCTCCTGGTTCAAGTATCTCAAAAGCTGAATCACTAGGTAGCAAAAGAGTTTCAAACTCACAGAAAAGCTTTTTTTAGCCAACTGGAAATAATTCCATGTTTCTTAGCTTGTGGGTACTAGGTTTCTTTGTGTATTTCAATGAAAAACTCTGACAAAATGATTCTCTCTTGTGCCCCTCAAGGCTCCCCAAATTTGGTCATCCACACCATCACGGGTTTTTTGTTTAGAAAGCCTATTGGATGTTTACCCTGATTAGGCGAATTTTCACTGAAAACGCCTGTAGTTTAATTCCTCAATGGTTAATGCTAGAACTTTAAAAAAATGCAGAAAAGCACTTCAGATCACAAGAAGCACACTGTGCTTCTGTCCTGGTTCAAGTATCTCAAAGTCTGAATCACTAGGTAGGCAAAAGAGTTTCAAACTCACAGAAAAGCGATTTAGCCAACTGGAAATAATTCCCATTTTTCTGTAGCTTTCTGGGAACTAGGTTTCTTTGTGTATTTCAATGAAACTCTGACAAAAATGATTCTCTCTTGTTGCCGCCTCATGGCTCCCCAAATTTTGGTCAATCCCACCATCACAGTGTTTTTGTTTGTAGAGCCTATGGATGTTTACTCCTGATTAGGCAAAAATTTCACTGAAAGCGCCTGTGGGGTTTTAATTCCTCAATGGTTAATGCTAGAAACTTTGAAAAAAAACGCAGAAAACACTTCAGATCACAAGAGCACACTGTGCTTCTGGTCCTGGTTCAAGTGTATCTCAAAGCTGAATCACTAGGTAACAAAAGAGTTTCAAACTCACAGAAAAGCGTTTTAGCCAACTGGAAATAATTCCATGTTTCTTAGCCTTCTGGTACTAGGTTTCTTTGTGTATTTCAATGAAACTCTGACAAAAATGATTCCTCTCTTGTGCCCCTCATGGCTCCCAAAATTTGGTCATCCCACCATCACGGGTTTTTTGTTAGTGCCTCATTGGATGGTTTACCTGATTAGGCGAATATCTCTGAAAACGCCTGTTAGTTTTAATTCCTCAATGGTTAACTGCTAGAACTTTTGAAAATGCAGAAAAGCACTTTCAGATCACAAGAGCACACTGTGCTTCTTTCTGGTCAAGTAACATCAAAGCCTGAATCACTAGGTAACAAAAGAGTTTCAAAATCACAGAAAAGCGTTTTAGAGAATTGGAAATAATTCCATGTTTCTCAGCTTTCTGGGGGTACTAGGTTTCTTTGTGTATTCAATGAAACTCTGAAAAATGATTCTCTCATGTGCCCCTCAATGGCTCCCAAAGTTTTGGTCAATCCACCATCACGGGTTTTTTGTTTAGTGGCCTATTGGATGTTTACCCTGATTAGGCGAATTTCCTGAAAACGCCTTTTAGTTTAATTCCCTCAAATGGTTAATGATTAAGAACTTTAAAAATGCAAAAAGCACTTCAGATCACAAGAGCACACTGTGCTTCTTCCTGGTTTCAAGTATCTCAAAGCAGAAATCACTAGGTAAGCAAAAGAGTTTTCAAACTCACCAGAAAAGCTATTTTAGCCAACTGGAAATAATTTCCATGTTTCTTAAGCTTGTGGGTACCTAAGTTTCTTTGTGTATTTCAATGAAACTCTGACCAAAATGATTCTCTCTTGTGCCCCCTCATGGCTCCCCAAATCTTGGTCAATCCACCATCACGGGTTTGTTTTTTGTTTTAGAGCCTATTGGATGTTTAACCCTGATTAGTCGGATATTTCACTGAAAACGCCTGTAGATTTAATTCCTCAATGGTTAATGCTAGAAACTTTGAAAATGCAGAAAAGGCACCTTCAGATCACAAGAGCACACTGTGCTCTGTCCTGGTTCCAGTATCTCAAAGCTGAATCACTAGGTAGCCAAAGAGTTTTCAAACTCACAGAAAAGCAATTTAGCCACCTGGAAATAATTCATGTTTCTGTAGCTTCTGGGTACTAGGTTTCTTTGTGTATTTCAATGAAACTCTGACAAAAATGATTCTCTCTGGTGCCCCTCATGGCTTCCCAAATTTGGTCATCCACCATCACGGGTTTTTTGTTTACAGAGTTTAATGGATGTTTACCCTGATTAGGCGAATTTCACTGAAAAACGCCTGTCATTTTAATTCTCCATGGTTAGATGCTAGAACTTTGGAAAATGCAGAAAAAACACTTTCCAGATCACAAGAGCACACTGTGCTTCCTGTCCTGGTTCAAAGTATCTCAAAGCTGAATCAATAGGTAACCAAAGAGTTTCAAACTCACAGAAAAGCGTGATTTAGTGAAATGGAAATAATTCAATGTTTCTTAGCTTGTGGGTACTAGGTTTCATTTGTGTATTTCAATGAAACTCTGAAAAATGAATTCTCTCATGTGCCCCTCAAGGGGCTCCCCAAGTTTTGGTCAATAACCACCATCACGTGGTTTTTTGTTTACAGCTATTGGATATTTACCCTGATAGGCGACAATAGCCTGAAAAACGCCTGTAGTTTTAATTCCAAATGGTTTAAATGCCTAGAACTTTGAAAAATGCAGAAAAGCACTTTAGTTCACAAAGCAACACTGTGCCTTCTGTCCTGGTTCAAGTATCTCCAAAAGCTGAATCTCTCAGGTAGCAAAAGAGTTTCAAACTCACAAGAAAAAAGCGATTTAGGCCAACTGGAAATAATTTCCATTTTTCTAAGCTTCTGGGTACTAGGTTTCTCTTGTGTATTTTCAATGAAAACTCTGACAAAATGATACTCATCTCTTGTGCCCCTCATGGCTCCCCAAATTTGGTAATCCACCATCACGGGTTTGTTTTTTGTTTAGAGCCTATTGGATGTTTACCCTGATTAGGCGAATTTCACTGAAAACCGCCTGTTTTAGGTTTAGTTTAATTCCTCAAAATGGTTAATGCGTAGAACTTTGAAAAAATGCAGAAAAGCCCACTTCAGATCACAAGAGCACACTGTGCTCCTGTCCTGTGGTTCAAGTATCTCAAAGCTGAATCACTAGGTAAGCAAAAGAGTTTCAAACTCACAGAAAAGGGATGTGATTTTAGCCAACTGGAAATATTCCATGTTTCTTAGCTTCTGGGATACGAATAGGTTTCTTTGTGTATTTCAATGAAACTCTGACAAAATGATTCTCTCTTGTGCCCCTCATGGCTCCCAAATTTGGTCATCCACCATCACGGGGTTTTTTTGTTTAGAGCCTATTGGAATGTTTACCCTGATTAGGCGAAATTTCACTGAAAACTTGCCTGTTAGTTTAATTTCCTCAATTGAGTTAATGCTAGAACTTTGAAAATGCAGAAAAGCACTTCAGATCACAAAGCACACTGTGCTTCTTTCCTGGTTTCAAGTATCTCAAAGCTGAATCACTAGGTAAACAAAAAGAGTTTTCAAACTCACAGAAAAGCGATTTAGCGAACTGAAATAATTCCATGTTTCTTAGCTTCTGGGTACTAGGTTTCTTTGTGTATTTCAATGAAACTCTGACAAAATGATTCTCTCTCATGTGCCCCTCAAGGCTCCCCAAGTTTGGTCATCCCACCATCAAGGGTGTGGTTTTGTTTACAGTCTATTGGATGTTTACCCTGATTAGGCTTTTGTGAATTCTTTGTTGTTTGTTGCCTGAAAACGCCTGTGAGTTTAATTCCTTAAATGGTTAATGCTAGAACTTTAAAAAAAATGCAGAAAACAAACACTTCAGTTTTCACAAGAGCACACTGTGCTTCTGTCCATGGTTCAAGTATCTCAAAGCTGAATCACTAGGTAGCAAAAGAGTTTCAAACTCTCACAGAAAAGCATTTTAGCCAACTGAAATAATTCCATGTTTCTTAGCTTTGTTGGGTACTACCAGGTTTCTTTGTGTATTTCAATGAAACTCTGAAAAAATAATTCTCTCATGTGCCCCTCAAATTTGGGGGCTCCTCCAAGTTTGGTCTATTGGGATATTTACCATCACAAATTTGGTTTCACCATCACGGGTTTTTTGTTTAGAGCCTCTATTGGATATTTACCCTGATTAGGCGAATTTCACTGAAAACGCCTGTATTGGTTAATTTCTCAATGGTTAATGCTAGAACTTGAAAATGCAAAAAAAAAAAGAAAATGCACTCAGCACTCACAAGGATGCACACAGTGCTGAGCTCTGTCCTGGTTCAAGTATCTCAAAGCTGAATAACTAGGGTAGCAAAAAGAGTTTCTTTTAAAACTCACAGAAAAGCTGTCTGATTTAGCCAACTGGAAATAATTCCATGTTTCTTTAGTTTCTGGACAACTAGGTTTTCTGTTGTGTATTTCAATGAAACTCTGACAAAATGATTCTCTCTTGTGCCCCTCATGGCTCCCCAAATTTGGTCATCTAACCATCACGGGTTTTTTGTTTACAGGCCTATTGGATGCCTTTACCCTGATTAGGCGAATTTCACTGGAAAACGCCAGTAGTTTAATTCCTCAATATTTAAAGCTTAGAGAACTTTGGATCTGCAGAAAGCACTTCTGATCACAAGAGCACATACTGTGCTTCTGTCCTGGTTCAAGTATCTCAAAGCTGAATATTCACTAGATAGTCAATAGAGTTTCAAAAACTCACAGAAAAGCGTTTTAGTAGCGAACTGGAAATTAATGTCCATGGGTTTCTTAGCTCTTTCTGGGCACGTGGTGATTCTTTTGTGTATTTCAATGAAAACTATGAAAAAATGATTCTCTCAAGTGCTGCCTCAAGGCTTCCCAAGTTTGGTCATCCCACCATCAAGGGGTGTTTTGTTTAACCAAAGTCTATTGGGGGGGGGAATGTTTACCCCTGATGTAACGCGAAAAATGCCCGGAAAACGACCTGTGGAGTTTAATTTCTTAAATGGTTAATGCTAGAACTTTAAAAACGGCAGCTGAACAACACCTTTAGTTCACAAGAGCACACACTGTGCTTCTGTCTGGTTTTCAAGTTATCTCAAAGCTGAATCACTAGGTAGCAAAAGAGTTTTCAAACTCACAGAAAAGCGTTTTTAGCCACTTACTGGAAATAATTCCCTGTTTCTTAGCTTGTGGGTACTAGGTTTCTTTGTGTATTTCAATGAAACTCTGACAAATGATTCTCTCTTGTGCCCCTCATGGCTCCCCAAATTTGGTCTAATCACATCACGGGTTTTTTGTTTAGAGCCTATTGGATGTTTACTTTGATTAGGCGAATTTCACTGAAAACGCCTGTAGTTTATTTCCTGTCTATGGTTAATGCTAGAACTTTGAAAATGCGAGAAAAGCACTTCAGATCACAAGTAGTCACACTGTGCTCCTGTCCTGGTTCAAGTTATCTCAAAGCTGAATCACGTAGGTAGCAAAAGAGTTTCAAACTCACAGAAATGCGAATTTAGAGACAACTGGAAATAATTCCATGTTTCTTAGCTTCTGGGAAAACTAGGTTTCTTTGTATTATTTCAATGAAACTCTGACAAAAATGAATTCTCTCTGGTGCCCCTCAATCGGCTCCCCAAATTTGGTCATCCCACCATCACTGTGTTTTTTGTTTAGAGCCTATTGGATGTTTACCCTGATTAGGGTGGGGCGAAATTTCACCTGAAAAACCGCCTGCTGTTAGTTTAATTCTGCTCATAATGGTTAATGCTAGAACTTGAAAACGCAGAAAACACTTCAGATCACAAGAGCACACTGTGCTTCTGTCCTGGTTCAAGTATCCTCAAAAGCTGAATCACTAGGTAGCAAAAGAGTTTCAAACTCACAGAAAAGCGTTGATTTAGCCAACTGGAAAGAATTCCATGTTTCTTAGCTTGTGGGTACTAGGTTTCTTTGTGTATTTCAATGAAACTCTGACAAATAAATGATTCTCTCACTTGGTGCCCCCTCTGTGGCTCCCCCATTTTGGTCATCTTAACCATCACGGGTTATTTGTTTAGAGCCCTATTGGATGTTTACCCTGATTAGGCGGGAATTTCACTGAAAACGCCTAGTGAGTTTAATTCAATGTCAAATGGTTAATGCTAGAACTTTGAAAATTGCAGATAGGAAGGCCACATTCAGATCACAAAGAGCACACTGTGTTCTCTCCTGGTTCAATGTAATCTCAAAAGCTGAATCACTAGGTAGCAAAAGAGATTCAAACTCACAGAAAAGTGTTTTAGCGAAACTTGGAAATTATTCCATGTTTCGCTTAGCTTGTTGGGTACTAGGTTTCTTTGTGTATTTCAATGAAACTCTGAAAAAATGATTCTCTCTTGTGCCCCTCATGGCTCCCCCAAGTTTGGTCATCCCACCATCAAGGGTGTTTTGTTTACAGTTCTATTGGTTGTTTTCCCTGATTAGGCGAAATTGCACTGTAGAAAACGCCTGTGAGATTAATTCTTAAATGGTTAATGCTTAAGAACTTAAAAAAATGCAGAACAAAACACTTTAGTTTCACATGAGCACACCTGTGCTTTGTCCTGGTTCAAGTATCTCTTTAGCTGAATCACTAGGTAGCAAAAGAGTATTTTCAGAACTCACAGAAAAGAGTTTTAGCCAAACTAGAAATCATTTCCATGTTTGTCTTCTTAGCTTCTGGGCTACTAGGTTTCGTTTGTGTATTTCAATGAAACTCTGACAAAATGATCTCATCTTGTGCCCCTCATGGCTCCCCAAAATTTGGTCATCTAACCATCAGGGTTGTTTGTTTAGAGTCTATTGGATGTTTACCCTGATTAGGCGAATTTCACTGGAAAACGCCAAGTTAGTTTAATTCTTCAATGGTTAAATGCTAGAACTTTGAAAATGCAGAAAAAGCACTTTCAGATCACAAGAGCATACACTGTGCTTCGTCCTGGTTCAAGTATCTTCAAAAGCTGAATCACTAGGTAGCAAAAGAGCTTTCAAAACTCACAGAAAAGCATTTTTAGCAAACTGGAAATTAATTCCATGTTTCTTAGCTTGTGGGGTACTAGGATTCTTTGTGTATTTCAATGAAACTCTGAATAAAATGATTCTCTCTTGTGCCCCTCATGGCTCCCCAATTTGGTCAATCCACCATCACGGGGTTTTGTGTTTTAGAGCCTATTGGATAGTTTACCCTCGATTAGGCGGAATTTCACTGAAAAAACGCCCTGTAGTTTAATTCCTCAATGGTTAATGCTAGAACTTTGAAAAATGCAGAAAAACACTTCAGATCACAAGAGCACACTGTGCTTCGTGTCCTGGTTCAAGTATCTCATAAGCTGAATCACTAGGTAGCAAAAGAGTTTCAAACTCACAGAAAAGCGTTTTGAGCCAACTGGAAATAATTCCAAGTTTCTTAGTTTTCTGGGTTACTAGGTTCTCTGTTGTGTATTTCAATGAAACTCGGACAAAATGATTCTCTCTGTGCCCCTCATGGCTCCCCAAATTTTGGTCATCCCACCATCAAGGTTTTTTTTTTTTTTTTTCTTTAGAGCCTATTGGATGTTTACCTGATTAGGCGAATTTCACTGAAAACGCCTGTTAGTTTAATTCTCAATGGTTAATGGTAGAAACTTTGAAAAATGCAGAAGAAAAAGCACTTCAGATCACAAGCGCACACTGTGCTTCTCTCTGGTTCAAGTATCTCAAAGCTGAATCACTAGGTAGCAAATGAGTTTCAAACTCACAGAAAAGCAATTTTTTAGTCAAATGGAAATAATTCCATGGTTTCTTTGCTTCTGGGTACTAGGTTTCTTTGTGTATTTCAATGAAACTCTGAAAAAATGATTCTCTCTTGTGCCCTCTATGGCTCCCAAATTTGGTCAGTCACACCATACACGGGTTTTTTGTTTAGAGCCTATTGGTATGTTTACCTGACTTAGGCGAATTTCACTGAAAACACCTGTGTTTAATTCATCAATGGTTAATGCTAGAACTTTGAAAAAGCAGAAAAGCACTTCATATCTCACAAGAATTGCACACTGTGCTTCTGTCCTGGTTCAAGTATCTCAAAGCTGTATCACGTAGGTAACAACAAGAGTTTCAAACTCACAGAAAAGCGTTTTAGGCCAACTGGAAATAATTCCAGTTATTCCTTAGCTGTTGGGTACTTAGGTTTCTTGTGTATTTCAATGAAACTTCTGAAAAATGATTCTTCTCATGTGCCCCTCAAGGCTCCCCAAGTTTGGTCATCCCAACATCAAGGGTTGTTTTTGTTTAGAAGCCTATTGGATGTTTACCCTGATTAGGCGGAGAACTTCACTGCAAACGCCAGTGACCAGTAATATAATCTCCTTGATATGCGTAAAGCTAGAAACTTTTGAAAAACACAGAAAAACAAACACTTTGAGATTCACATGGAGCATACTGTGCTTCTCTCCTGGTCTGATGTATTTCAAACCTGGAATAACTTAGATAGCAAAGAGTTTCAACTCACAGAAAAGTGTTTTAGCGAAATGGCATTAATTCGACATGTTTTTTCGCCTGTGGGCACTAGGTTTCTTTGTGCACTTTCAATGAAAACTCTTGAAAAAATGACTTCTCTCATGTGCCCTTCAATGGCTTCCAAAGTTGGTCATCCCACGATCAAGGGTCTTTCCTGTTTTTGTTTACAGTCTATTGGATGTGTTTCTGATTAGGCGAAAATGCACTGGAAACGGCCAGTTGAGGATTATTTCTTTAACATGATTAATGCTAGAACATTAAAAACTGCAGAGAACGCCACCTTTAGCATCACTAGAGCCACACTGTGCTTCTTTCTTGGTTCAGGATATCTCTTAGCTGAATCACCTACGTTAACAAAAGAGTTTCAAAACTCCACAGAAAAGCGTTTTAGCAAGCCTAGGAAATACTTTTCCCTGTTTCTTAGCTTGTGAGGTACTAGGTCTTCTTTGTGTTAATTTCAATCGAAACTCAATGACAAAATGATTCTATCTCATGTGCCTCTCAAAGCTCCCCACATTTGGGTTTCAATCCACCATCAAGTGTGTTTTTGTATAGAGCCTTTTGGATATTTACCTGATCTAGACGGAATTTCACTGAAAACGCCTGTGAGTTTAATTCTTCCATGGTTCATGCTAGAACTTTAAAACGGCCGAACAGCACTCAGATCACAAGAGCACCACTGTGCTTCTTTCCTG
>JAKELJ010000330.1:0-34745 GCA_025594165.1 Tamias sibiricus
CAATCAAAAGCTAAACAACGAAATTTTTTGCCTCGTTTTAAAACAATTAATTAACTGTGAGACCTAGAGGACCTATATTAGAATAATTTCAATTCCCTCAGTACACAAATACACTTTTTTCTTCAGGCAGTCACACGGCTCCATCACAAAAAAAGACCATATATTATGTCACAAGGCAACTTCTCAGCAAATAATAAAAAAATAGAGATTACAACCCTGCATTCTAACAGACCGTAAAGAGGATGAAAATTTGGAAATCAATGACAAAACAAGGAATAAGAATAACTTACTCCAACAATCTGGAAGCTAAATAACATGCGTACTGAATGAACAAGGGTTTGAAGAAGACATCAAAGAGGAGATAATAAAATTCCTGTGAGTGTAAATTAGAACACACCATACCATCATTATAGAAATCTCTTAGACACTTATTGAAGTCAAGGTAGTAAGAGGTAGAATTCAATTGGCCCTGCGTTCAATTCCTTAAAAAAATAAAAAATAAAAAAAAAATAAAATGACTTAACATCACACATCTAAGCATTAGAAAAAGGAAGATCAGTATCAGCACCAAGGAGCAGGTTAGAAAACAGGAAAGAATTAAAATCAGAGCAGAAATTAATGAAATTGAGAGACTAAGGAAACAATTCAAAGAATTGACAAAACTAAAATTGGTTCATTGAAAAAAAAATAAACTAAAATTGACAGACCCTTAGCGATGCTAACAAAAAGAAAGACAAAAAAACTCAAATTACTAACATTCGTGATGAAAAAGGGAATATCACAACAAACACCTCAGATGTACAGAAGATAATTAGAATTACTTTGAAAACTGTACTCTAATAAAATAGAAAATACTGAAGCATTTGACAGCTTTCTAGAGTTGTATGATTTGCCTTAACTGGATCTGGAGGCTATACACAATTTAAATAGATCGATTACAAGCCGAAGAAATAGAAGATTTCATCAAAAAGCTACCAACATGGAAAAAGGTCAGGACCTGATGGGTTTACAGCCGAGTTCTACAAGACTTTCAAAGAAGAACTACTACCAATGCTCTTCAAACTTATTTCAAGAAATAGAAAAAGAGGGAGCTCTTCCAGACTCTTTCTATGAGGGCCAATTATTACAATTAATTCCAAAGCCAGGCAAAGTGACACATCCAAAAAGAAAACTTCAGGCCTAATATCTTTAATGAACATAGATGCAAAAATCCTCAACAAAATCCTGGCAATTTGGATACAAAAAACATATCAAAAAGATAGTGCACCACGATTCAAGTGGGGTTTATCCCAGGGGATGCAAGGCTGGTTCAACATTTGGAAATCAATAAACATAATACCCATCACATCAAAAGACTTTAAAGATAAAAAATCATATGATTATCTCAATAGATGCTGAAAAAGCATTTGACAAAATACAACACCCCTTTATGTTCAAAACACTGGAAAAACTAGGAATATCAGGAAACAGATCTTTTCAACATTATAAAAGGCTATGTATGCAAGGCCCAGAGCTAACATTATCTTAATGGAGGAAAAATTGAAATGCCCATTCCCTCTACAAAAACAAATGGAACAAGACAGGGATGCCCCCTTTCACCACTGCTATTTACCACATAGTACTGGAAAAAACTCTGGCCAGAGCAATTAGCACAGACGAAAAGAAAGTAAAAGGATTCCGATAGGAAAAGAAGGAGCTCAAACTTCGCATCTAATTTGCTGATGACATGATAATAAAACCTAGAAAGACCTAGAAAATTTTCTACCCGAAAAACTATTTTTTACAACTAGTAAATGGTATTTGGCAAAGTTTGCATGGAAAAAAAAAAAAAAAAAGGGAAAGGGGGGGTGGAGGGAAAGAAAAAGGGGAGGGGAAAAAGGGGGAAGGGGGATACAAAATCATACCCATAAGTCAAAGGCATTTATGTACATCAGTGACCCAAAGCCTCTCAAAGGGAAATGATGAAAACTACCCCATTTACCACACAGCATCAAAAAAAAAAAAAAAAAAATACCTGGGAACCAACTTAATGAAAGAGGTGAAAGGACTTCTGTTGCTGCCTGAGGCGGATAGCCGCTTGGAGCTACGAACGCCGCAGAGGAAAATTCAGAGACCAGGAATGAAAATGAAACAAAGGTCTTATTTCTTTTCTTTTCTCTGTTTCAGCTCCAGCAATCCACTCCAAAAGGCTCTAACTCCAAACACAACCTTCTTCTTTCTTCCAACTCGCTCTCACCAACCTCACCAGTTATAATACGAATAGTTTTAACAAGGGACAAGTGACTTAGACAGCTCAAGTTACAGGTGCGTCACAGAATGTTTCAATGCAGGCATACAAAGATTTTTTTGGTTAATTCATTAAATATCATGAGGAAACTAGAACATCCTTTATGGCTTCTCAGCTAACCTCAATCTTTAGCTATTCCTCTTGATATTTTAGGGCTCCTACATTTCCCCTTTTTAGTTTTTAAAAGAGGGGGATGTTCTAGGACAGCCATGTGCAATCCGAACATTTCTTACCCGTCATGGGAATCAAGGCTTGTCCTGACACCTGGCTTAGGTTGACCATGCCGGGCCACATTATTCTGTCCTGTTGCGGACTGTGCCTTGGCATAGGTTTGTCCCCTTCCTGGGGATCTTACCCGGTTTCATTAGGACTATACCAGCCATCCAATCGAGCCCTTCAGGTGTCGACTGAGTGTTGACTAAAAGCGTCCCAATTTTTAGGAGATGCTGTGGCTTAAAGGCGGGCAAAGCCTACTGCCGACGAGCCCAAGTTTCCATAGCGCAACAAGTTCTTTAAGCAAAACAGCTGCCCTTAGTTTCATCATGTAACGCAACTGAGTTCTCTTAGACAAATACCTGCAAAGCTTATGGTTCCTTCGTGTCCAAAAAAATGGAAAATCAAAATGTCCATAAGTTATAACACATCGATTCAGGAGGCCCCCATGCATTACAGAGCAGAGGCCCACCATGCTGGTGAGGGCGGGTTTGATGCTTGAGCACGCGTGGGATAGCTTGCAGTGACTGCAGTCCCTGCAGGTGTAAGCAGGAAGCTGTCGTTTTTATGTCTAGCACATTGCCACCAGCAATCTTCAGGGCCCGCTACCTAAAAACGTCAAGCAATCCAATATGAAGGTAAAGGCAGAGCTATTTCCAGCACTGAGCATGTAAAACTGAAAAAAAGAATTATCTAGAAGTAGAAAATAAAAAGTTGATCTCTGCTCACACACATTGCTGGCTTAAGCTCCCACAAACAAAAGTTGGCAAAATATCCACATACAGAAATTTAAACAAAAGAGAAAACTGAGGGTGTTGACTGCATTAAAGATAAAGAAAAGCGAAAGGCCACTTTGGAAAAATAATTTGAGTAGCTGGGATATCCTTCGAGTCTCTATATATACAGCAATCCTATACTTGGTTGAAATAATTTCACAATTAATCAGCTATACAAACAAATGGAAGTTAATAACAAATAAACGATATAAACACCAAAATATCAGGTTATACACCATTAAACATATTCACAGCTGAAGAGAAGTCCCGGAGACAACTATAAATCAAAATTGATTATCATTATAATTGATTATCTAATTCGGAATATTCTGAACTTATATGAATACAATCAATCTATCTATCTATATATATATAAGATTATCTAATTAGAATATTCTAAGCTTAAATGAATTAACGTTATTTTGGAATCTATAGTCGTAATCTTTTATTTACATAAGCGCTTTATGTATTTGTGACATCACACTAGACAGACACACATATAAACATGTAATTGTGTCGACATCCACATTAATCATGAAAATTATAGACAAATTGCACAGACATAAAGACATATATAAAAGAAAAAAAAAAATACAGAATTGTGTATACACTAGAAGAGAGATCTCTTTGTCCGGCCGGAAGAATTGAAATTTTAAGTTGTAAATTTTAATGGAGGACTCTTTTAAGGGAATCACTCCAAACCTTCATTTTGGTCCTCTTGATTTTTGTACTAGGTTTATTTAATCTAACTCCCTCAATAACATCGTCTTGATCCTTTTGACTTTGTACCTGCTTTATCAATCTAGATGGTATCCATATTGCAAGAGGATTGCGTGCTTTGGAAAAACACAAACAGATCCTCTCCCCCAAATTAATACTGGGTCTGGACCCTTCCATGTTACCTGAGAGAACATCCTTCCAGTAAACCCAAAGGTTTATGTTGTTGGTGTGGGTTCCAGTGTCTATCTCCAGCCGTTTATGTCCATGAGAATCTAAAGTTAAGAAATTTAGGGTAAACAGTGGCAACTGCCAATCTGTCCTTAGGATTTTTCCAGTTTCCATCTTTTTGCTTTAGTAACATATCTTTTTAAGTGTCCGATTTGCTCTTTCAATTATTCCTTGTCCTCTGAGGATTATAAGCGATACCTGTTTTGTGGATAATATTGAACTTTGTACAAAATTGTTTGAAGATGTGGATGTATATGCAGGGCCATATATCTGTTTTAAGCATTTTGGGGATGCCCAATGCAGCAAAAGCTTGCAGATACAATGAGCTGTAGTATCTTTAACTTTTTCTCCGGAATGTAAAGAAGCAAAAATCATGCCTGAGCATGTATCTATGGTGACATGAATAAATCGTAATTTTCCAAAACTTGGCTCATGTGTGACATCCATCTGCCACAAATGATTGGGCAATCAAACCTCGTGGGTTAACCCCATAATGTGGATTGGGCAAATGTGTTACACAAGATGGACATTCTTTTACAATTCTACGAGCTTGTTCTATTTTTGTGATTTTAAATTTTTGTCTTAAGGTAGTGCTGCTTTAACGTGGAACTGGGAATGAAAATAAAGTAGCTTGTTGTACTGTAGTAAATATAAATATTGTTTTTAGTGAGGGCGTCAGCTTTTTGATTACCTTCATGGAGAGGACCAGGCAGATTAGTGTGAGCTCTTATGTGACCTATAAATAAAGGTTCTTTTTCGTTGCCATAGAGAGATTTTGGATTTGAGAAAACAATTTAAAAGCTGGAGTATGTGGTGCTATTGGACCTGCTATAGCTCCAATTTTGGGACAGCATGTAAATCAATATAGTGGCTGTCTGAAAAAATATTCATAGGCGTGTTCTTTAAAATTTTCCAGAGCTATTATTATAGCTTCGAGTTCCACTAATTGAGCTGATTTTTTGATTAGTGATATGAAATCATTTTTTCATTTTGAGTGACTACTGCAGCAGTACCAATTAGAGGATCCATCTGTAAATACATTAAATGCTTTAGGAATGGGTTGATTTTTTTATTACCTGTGGGAATATGATAGGATGATTGATACAAAAGGACAGTATACGGAGACTTTAGGAATATGATTGTCAAAATTTTGCAGAAGTAGAGCATCTAGCTATAGCCCAATCATTATCATTGAAGCACAAATATTCAACCTGTGACGATGAATAAGGGAGTAATAATAGTAGCGGGATGAATTCCAAATATTTTAGTAGAGGTTTTAAGTCCTTGAAGAATAAGTTTAGCCACCAGGAGGTATAAGACTCAATTGTACTTTTAGGAGAGACAGGCAAATGTATCCATAATATAGGTCCCTGTTGCCAAAATACTCCCTGTTGGAGTATATTGTGAAGGAATAATATTCAATATTATTGGTTGTGCAGTGAATCAAATCTATCGCACATGGGATCTTTTCAATGGCCTGTTCTACTAATTTTAGAGCTCTCCTGGCCTCAGGAGTTAATGTTGCGAGGTGAGGATGGGTCAGGGTTCCCACGAAGGATGTCAAATAAGGGTTTTAATTGTCCATCAGGTAGTGAGGCTTTAGTGTAGGGCGAAGCCAATTAATGTCACCCAGTAATTTTTGGAAATCATTGAGGGTGGTCAAATGTTCTTTACTTATTAGAATTTTGGGGGGTTTAAAGCAAAAGTATCCATGATTTTAAAGCCTAAATATAGTATAGGTGATGATGCTTTGAAGTTTTTCTTCTGCTATATATAATCCATATTTTTTTAAAATTTTTTGTTATTTCACTAAATATATTAAATAAGATTTGTTGATTAGGGTGAGCTAATAAAACATCGTCCATGTAGTGTAGACACATAAGGTCTTGATATTTGTTTTTAATGGGCTGTATAGCTCTGTCCACATATAGTTGGCACAGTGTAGGGCTATTTGCCATTCCCTGCGGCAATACTTTCCATTGATATCTTTTATCAGGGCCATTATTATTAATAGAAGGAATTGAAAAAGCAAAACCTGGGGGCATCCAGAGGATGTAGGGGAATGGAAAAGAAACAGTCCTTTATATCAAGACGTTATAAGGTAATAGTTTTTTGGAATAGCTACAGGATTAGGAAGTCCAGGTTGAGTAGGGCCCATAATTTGCATGTTTTGTTAATTTGTCTTAGATCTTGTAATAGTCTCCATTTTCCTGATTTTTTCTCAATTACAAATATGGGAGAATTCCAAGGAGAGGTGGAAGGCTCTATGTGTCCTGCTTCTAATTGTTCTTAAATTTACTTTGATGGGCTGCTTGCAATTTTTCTTTGGATAGGGGCCACTGAGGGACCCAAACTGGCTTATTAGAGAGCCATGGTATTTTTAAAATTGTTTTCTCAGTGGCCCCTAGAAAAAAATGTCCTTTGGCCTTTTTTATTATGATTAGGATTTTTATTCTTAACACCTGCAGGCTTGGTTGCTAGGTGTAGCCCCCATTTGATATAGAATATCTCTTCCCCATTTAGGGTAACTAGGCAAGCTGTTTAACTACATAAGGTTGAATGTTTCCTTTGCGTCCTTTCACCATCTCTGCCAATTCAAGATATTGAGCACTTTGTGCTGGTATTACTGAGTATTCCAAGCCTCTTAAATTGGTTGAGGCATTCTGTATAGGCCAGTGCTTAGGCCATTGTTGTAGATTTCATGATGGAAGAGTCAGCTCCTGTATCAATCAGCCCTCTATCTCTATACATTGAATTTTTATTTTGCACATGAGGCCTTCTGTGAACATCCTGAACCCCAGAAATGCCCATAGGTCCTGACCAGTGGAAACCAATGCTCTGCTATTTCTATTTGGTGGCATGCTTTTAAAAGTATTATGGAGACTGGGAAGTGAGGAGCAGCTGTGCGATTCTGTCTCCTTGATTTATGGAGATTGATGCCCTGTGTGTACTTAGCATTTATTTAATTCTCTCCATATATAGTCTGAATCAATAACCCCTGTATAGATTAAAGCCTAATAAACTCTTGGAACTACGCCCAAGGATTAGTCCCACAGTTCCTGGGGGAGAGGTCCCCTGATTCCCGTAGGAATCAGGGCTGAAACCCTCCATTTCAGGTGTCAGGATCATCTGGCAGTAGAACAGAGATCTAAACCTGCACTTCCTCATGTCCCTCTGACAAGGGAGTTAATGGGTAGGAGGGGTGTGTGACGAGGAATCATCTGGATCTGAGGGCATTCCTCCTCTAGTGCCTCATACATTTTGTGGGCCCTGGGGCATTGGGCCCCGAGCCCCGTTTTTTGAAATCCTTGACAAATCATTTTCCATATATATCATATCTGGAAGGCATTGATTGGCCCAATGTATACCCAATTTGCACCTGGGGCATTCAGCCTGGAGCGCAAGTAATGAATTTGATCTTTATTACCCTTGGGGTATATTGCTTAGCATATCTTGTTGATTATAATAATTTTTGTCTGGAATATCCTGTTTTCTAGGGTAGAACTCCTTTGGGAATTTTTGAGGGGGAGGAATTTTTTATCTCAATGCAGCAATTACATTGCCTGTGATAACAACCTTCGTTAATGTCTTTGCCACAGTCTGATATTAAATTGATAAGGTCTTTTTTACTTCTCCATGCCTTATTGAATCCTGGCCAATAAATATTAGCACATCTCGTACGCTAATTGGATAACTAGGGGACATAGCTTGCTTCGACTTCACCAAAAACTCTAGATGTGTATGTTTTTTCAGAGTTCTATCTACAAAATCACCAAGGTTCGTTGGGGGCCCTTGTATACCCTTTTGATAGGCTGCCTTGCCAGATCCCCCGTGTGTGGGCCTGATATTGTCTTCCAGGCTTTGCCAGCTGCTGTGTTGTATCTGGGCCTACACCCCACGGGATTCATATTGTAGCAGATTTTGTAGTGTTGGTGAACTTTGTTGACCACAAGACGCAAAGCAAAGCCCACCAACTCCAATTTTATTTTTTTTTTTAAAGAATTAACAGCAAGCATATATTGTTATACATATAAAAGAGAAGCTGGCCCGGGCTTGCCCCTCCAAAACACTGGGCTTGGGGTCAGGCGTCCGCTCTCGTGGGAAGACAAGGTATTTGTTATAGTTCAAAGAGTTACCGAAAATCTTGGGAACTTAAAGACTAACAAGGTCAGACAGGTGTAATTAAACAAAGCAAGTAGCAATACTAATATCGACATGGCATTGCATTCCAAGAAGAAAAAAATAAAGGGAGTATTAGTATTAGTCTAAACCACCACATCAAAAGTTTATGAGGACACCGTTAGTATTGAGAGAGAGAAGGAGTTGGTTAATCAGTCAAGGAACAGGCCAGGCCTGAGCGAGCTCAATGCCTGGGAATGAATGCACAGGACAATAAGCTCAAGTCAAATAAGAATCCTGAGCATATTCATTAGAAAACTTGATGTGGGCTTTTCATAACTTTTTGACAGGATGGCTCCCAGGACTTAAGATGGAATTAGGCTGAGTTTATCCATTTCCCCCCCCCTTTTTATTTTTTTTCTTTTCAAATCTTTGAAAGGGTAAGTAATCGTATAGGCTAATTTTGATCGATGGTACTTAGATAGAATTCAAATTGCAAGCCCAATGAACCGGAACATATAGATAATAACACATGGGAAAATTAACTAGAAAGAAGAAGGATACAATATTATAGGACCTAAGTGAGAGAGTTTAACCATGGAAACCCAATCTCCGAAGCCTAATCCAAGAATTACTCATTTTCGTTGTTTTAATTTGTTAATCTCTCTGTCTTATCTCATCTCCCTGTTTGTTGGATAACGTGTTAAGAATAATCTGTAACAATTAAAACAGCTCATGCCTGGGGAATTGTTTGGCCACCCAAATTGATGTTTTTCAATAAAGAGAAAATCAATAACCGCTCTATTTGTTGTAACATTGATGTTTCGAGAGTTTCTTTCATCTCTTGATTAATTTCTGGCCAAAAACTTGTGCAAGTAAGGGTTAGCTGTTTTGCTAAAACTACAGGCTAATTTTGTGATTTTTCTCTTTGTATTCCTACAACTAGACCCGGATAGTGGCAAAAGACAGGCTGCTGCAATTGCAGTGGGGTCCAAGTGGGTCTAGGAGGAATTAAAATTGTCATCGCAGTTGGAGGGGAAGACTTATCGGGACCATTTGGTGTGGGAGCTGTCCAGAGATGGCAGTAACGGAAAGATCCGTCCAATAGAACAGATCCCAGAAAAGTTTTTGTAGCAAAGCCTGGAAATTTGCTGTTATTACAGAGAAAAACCCATTCCTGTTGGCAGGTCGTTTGCCATTGGGGTAAGGGAGATATTTTGCTCTATAGAAAACAATTAGGGGGGGAGTCGGGGAAGGATGCAATCGTAGGCATAAAACAATGCTTGTTGAATAACCAGTGAAGCTGGCAAAGCTGGACTCTGCATGGTATACTGGCCTGTCTTGCTGCATTGCACTATCACCAGTGACGTTTAACATAGTCAGATAGTATTGTTACAGGATAGACCCATAAGATTGTATAGCTAGCAATTGTATGGATGGAGTTTTCCTTCTTGTACACAGAAAGGAACTTTTGTCCATAGTGTTCAACATGCCAATTGTAACCAAAAATTTTGAGTAGTTACAGAAATTTAGGGGATCTCACAGAAAAACGTCCCACCGTTTAAAGTCGCTTTTTGGGATAAAATCAGTATCTTGAGTGGGGAACCCTTTTTTTAGCTTAGTACAGGGAATACTGACCTGAATTCCTTGTAGTGGTGAGGCAGAGTATTTATAGATTCCAAAAGATTTATATAATCCCCTCGAGATTGGTCTGTAAGATTTCACCCATGGTACCCCTCCCTGAATATTCTGACTAAAAATTTCTTGGTTATCTTTATACCATGTGATATGGCCAATGTACTGGTTCTTGACAAGAGTAAGTACAATTTAGGATTAGTGGAGATCCTGCAATAGCAGGTCCTTCTTGGGCTACAGAAGGGGTACAAGGTTTGGTTGAGGGCCAGGCATAGCCTAAAACCCAAGGATACATGTTTACTCCAACAGGCAAAAAATTATTCAGCCTAATGCTTATAAGATACGGGAAAGCTGATAAATAATAATCTCAGTGACCAAAATAATAGAACCTTAGTAATTTTAACTTTAAAGAGGCCCCCCCCACGCCTCAGGTCACTTTCCACCTTCTGGCTGCTTGGATTCTCTTCCCAGTGGGTTCTTCCCTCCGTGGTTTTCTGTAGGTGCCTTCTTTAGGCTGGGTGAGTGATGGATCCAGGCAGGAATACAGCAACTTTGACGGCAGTAGGAGTGCGGCGAATAACATGATGAAAGAGGCCCATCCACCTGGGCTCAAGACCTGTTAGTTCTCAAACGTCGTAACTGCGCAGCTTCGCCTGGTTGGATTGAATGATCGGCCAAGTCTGAGACCAATGGGGCTGAGGCGAGGCCTTGGACCTGGTGAAAAGATCATTATCTATGAATTAGGGTGTAGCCCTTTGAGTGTTTCTGAAGATTGGAATGTCTCCCACCAGATCTTGGGTGTACACTGGGAACCAAAAGGCGGTATCGCGGCCGCCATAAAATTATGTTCATAAGGGGTTAAATTTTTCCCCGGGTAAGGAGTGCGAACGGGGCCTTAAGAGAGCAAAAGGGCAGGAGATCAACCCAGTTACCACCAGTCTCATGTATTAATTTAGTCAAATGTATTCCTTTAATGTTCTATCTCATCCATTCGAACCAACTTCCCTGAAACTTTGAGTAGATGGTACATACAATGTAATTCCAATTTATATACAGGGCTCTTGAAATTAATTGAGATAATTTGGCCTTGAAGGCCGGGCCATTGTACAGGACCCCAAAGTTAGAGGAAAGGCCAAATCTAGGAACAATCTCAGTTTATTAGTTTTTATAACTACTAATTTGGTGCTGTTTTATGTTCGAGTAAAGGAAAGGCTTCTACCCAGCCTGAGACAGTTTTCAAAAACAAAGGGACTAACACAGTATTAATATCCATATAGTCCGGGTTTAATTTCAGTAAAGTCTAAATTCCCAAAATTCACACAGGTTACAGTACCTTGGTACTTCTGGTTTCCCTGTGGAAGATGTGTTCTTTTTAGCATTTTACCTGTGCACAGGTCATGCCGCGATTTGTTATGTTCTGGCGATATCCCTCGGTTGTCCGGGGAACCAAACGGTGGGGGTGAAATTTAGATCTGAAGTCTTATCTTGGGGGATAAATGGCATCGCCTGATGAAGATCAGTTAACGGCACTTTCTTCCTAAAAGCTTATGGCATGCAATATATTTTTCCCATCTGGGGAGAGTCCACCAGCCGTGACAGTTTTTGTTTGGGCTCCCATAGAGGAGAATAAGTGTTTATCTCCTTCAGTTTAGTGTCATGAAGGATGTCTTTCTTCCTCTATTTTAAACTGGGAGTTTGGGGCAAATTGAGGAGTTTCAAGAAATAGTTTTGACATTTATGACTTCGCCCCCCCCCCCCAAGGGCAAATTCCTGGCTGTTTGATCGGCCAAGTTATTACCTTGTGGTCTGGGGGCTATTGACTTTACTGTTGGTCCAGGCCCAGCTGGATTCATTAGCCAGGTTTATCTGGTAACCAGATAGCCTCCAGTAATTGAAGGGATTTCTTGTTTATGTTTTGATAGTCTGTTCCCATTCTGAAGTTAAAAATTCCCCTTTGTTAGTATATCTGTCCATGGAACATGGTACTGTAGCAAAATGCATAATGGCTTTCTGTCACGTGTAAACTGATCTTACCCGTTTTTCCATCTGCCCAACTCAATGCCTGTGTATACTGCAATGATTTCCTGCTTTTTGGTGCTGATGATGCCTGGCTGGGCAAAGCCTGTGCCCAGATTAATTTCTTTTTGGCCGCGTAACAACTTGCTGCTCCGGGGGGGGGCATACCTTATACCATCCCGGACCTAACTGCTACCATCGGTGTAAAAGGTCTGCGGTATCTGTGTGGTGGAGAGGAATGTCTGGTCATGTCTGGTCGGGGTACCTTGGATGACATCCCAGCATCTCTGAGCAAGTTACATGATTTGGCTCCTCTGGTAATCATCAGGCTGCAGGGTTTTGAGCAGGATTTGATTGCCAGGGATTTACAGAAGGTCCATCATGTTCTTGGTCTAGAAGGAGAGCTTGGTTTTTGTACTGAGTGAGACCGGGCATTTGACCATCCATCGGACTGGTGGCATCCCTCAATAGGGTTGTCCACTGTGTGAGGGGCAGTCACTGTAGAGCAGTCTGCCCAGAGAAAGTTTTTGTCCTGCTTCCTTTACCCAGTATTGCAGGTGAGCCAGCTATAGGGCTCGTAAACGAAGGGGGCCATCCTGATGCTACAGGATCCAGCCTTTTTTGTGAAATGTAGGCAATTGGTCATTTTCCATGGCCCTGAAATTTTGGGTAAGGAACTCCTTTAGCAATACCCTATTATCTCACGAACATAAAGAAGAAAGGGCGTTAGAGATATATCAGGGATGGTTAAGGGCAGGGGCCTGAACCAGAGCCTCCTTTAAAAAATGTTTGAACGGCCGAATTCATTTTATCCTCAGTCCGCAAATTAAAGGTGACTTTGCCTCCTGCAGTTTGCAGTATAATAACGGCTTGGCCAATTTCAGCAAATCCAGGTATCCTAAAGGCTGTCAAGTAATCCAACTGCCCCTAGAAATTCCCTAACCTTCTTTTTCGTGGTTGGGGTTGGGGAGCTTCATTATGGCTATTCTAAGCTGGATTGGGATAACAGTTCTTTTTCCCTTCCCTCAGCTCATATCCCAAATAAGTAACCCTGTAGTAGCGAACAGATTTTTGGCCTTTTTTCTTGGAGGACGTCGGTACCCTCAAATGAGCCAGGGTTCCTAGCAAAACCCCGAGTGGCCTTTAAACTGTTCTCTTTGGTCTTTTTGACTGCTAACGAGAAGAATCATCCACAATATTGGATGCAAGGTTACCTCAGGGTACTTACTGTGCGAATCAGTCTCAGATCTTGATTGAGAGCTTCCATTTCAAAGATCGTGGGGGGGAATTTTTAAATCCCCTGAGGTAGTCCCCGAGTCCCAGGTCTAGTTGTCCCGATATCCCCATCATCCAAATCCCGTCCATTCGAAAGCAAAGATAGGCTTGACTCAGTTTTTGACAAAGGGATGGAGAAAAACGCGTCTGTTCAAATCCAATACAGTATAAAACTGTATGTTCTGGGTGGCAACTAAAACTGATGAGCAAAGTGTAAGGGTTTAGGGACTAGTTGGGTGTATAGTTTTATACCCGTTTGTTCACATTCCCTTAACGTCCTGTACTGGTCAGTGTATCTTGAGGTCACAGGCTGTTTGGACATGCAACAGGGGGTGTTCCAAGCTGATTGACATCTAATTTAGTATACCCCACTTCTTGGAGGGACACCTGAAATGTGGGTTTAAATTCCTTGCTTTGGCTTCAAAACTGATGGGGTATTGTTTAACCCGGGATGGGGCCATAGCCCCAGATGTTAGTTGTATTACAAAACTGGGTGGCACATGGCACAGCTAGCCCTGGAGGGTTATCCTCAGCCCAAACTGTACGGAATTTTCTTGAATTAATAAGTTTCTCAACATTTTCCTTCTGAAGTTTTGGAGTTGGATTTTGAAAATAAGCAGAATATTTCGCTCACTTAATGGGCAGGGTTATAGGTAGGGCCTTTGCTAGGATTTCCCAATTCTAAGTGTAGGCATATCTCCAGTAAATGAGAATAGTATGGCCTGAAGTTTGCTTAAAAGGTCCCCGTCCTAGCTACGTTAAAGGGCATGCAGGGATAACAATGTATGGATTGAGTTACAGTTCCTCGTCCTATGTTTAACAGTCCTGTCTGTAGTCCAGTTTATACTTTTTTGATTTCTCCTGTTGCCACTGTGCACTTCCGATGGTTACCATTAGTGGAGGGGTCCTATGGGCCTTCTGTAACACTGAATGTGAAGGCTCCTGTATCCACTAGGAAATTTACAGGTAGGCCCCCAATGAGAAAGTTACCATGGGCCTCTTCGGGAGACCAGTTTGAAAGAGCCATGGCCCCTCTATTCTTCGAAAAGTTTAAAACTGGTTTTGGCTTGAGGAGCTCTGGCCTGTGATCGGGGCAAGCTTTTCGGATTAAGTTGGGGGACCTTCATTTTTCCAATGTCCAATTTCTTTGCAATAAGCACACTGGTTTTGTAGTCAGAGAAAGACCGCTTTATTGTCTCTGTTGTATGTGGTCCTGCCTTGTTGGTCTATGATTCGAGGTTTCAGAAAGCCTGTAATGCGGCCACTGTGGCCCTGTTTTACTTCCCCCCCCCCCCCTTCCTTATCAGTAGATCAGCTCGGCTATCACTATTTTCAAACACCTTTTTGGGCTTATTATCCAAATAATTCCTCGTACGCTGGGTATTTTCCTGCAAAACCATCTATCTTTTTGAATCTTTTTACGGCATGTCTGGGGCTGACTGAGTCACAAAAGCCAGATTTAATCGCATTGAGGCTTGTTGTGGGTCTCTCAGTGGTCTATAGGATTATATAGAGCGGTACGCCTCCAGGAGGGATGATCGAGAAATGCTCGAAGGCGAACTCCATCTGGCCCTTGTTCACATCTGCCACCTTAGAAAAGATTTGGTTGGGGTTTTTCGAAGCTGCCCTCTTAAGTCCCTCTAACAGAGTCTGGTGGTACGCACCGAGGTGCGTCTCGCTACCTTCAGTTGTCCCATAGTCCCCAGCTTGGTCCTTCTCCTAGGGTAAAAGCTCGTTCTATTCACTTCTGTTTTTTCGTCGCTTGGGTAAGAGCACTTTATCCCTGGCAGCGCTTTAGCCGCTTCTGCCAGGATTCGCCTCCCTTTCCTCCGTGGTGGAAAGAGGGTATGGGAGAATCTCGTTTGACAGTCATCCCAGGTGGGGAGGTGATTAACGAAAACGGAATCAAAACCAGGAGAAATCCAGGAACTAGGATCCGTGCTAAAAGGGGGATTCTGGTTTATTCCAGTGATAAAGGTCTGTTGTGGGAAAATGGAAACATACACGTTAGCGACTCCTTCTGGAATCTGGAGCGAGAGAGGAAGAACTGGGGGCCGGTAGTCGGATTCGCACTTCAGGGATATTAATAGAAATGGAGCCTGCAGGTCGTGCCAGGGGACGCAATTGAGTCAAGCTTCCATAAAGGTGTGGCCCTGTCCGGGTATGGAGGGAGGAGAAAAGAACATGGACTGGCTCCTTTGGGGAAGACTAGGAGTGGTGGCGGGAGTGTGATAGAGTGGGGCAATTGAGGAAGCGTTTGAGGGGAGGGAGAGGGGAGATGGTGGAGTAGTTAGTGGCCGCAGCTGCTACTGCACCCGGCGGCAGGAGGATAAAGAGGGAGCCAAATCATCTGGGGGGAAAGGAGGGGAATTCTCCGGGAGGAGGTCCCCTGTAGGGACAGGGCGTTCGTAGTGGATTTATATGGTTTGTGATTTGAGAGGGACCCAGGGGAGTTTCTCCCCCCAGCCAATCCTAACCAGGGGCTTGCCCTCCCCTGTTCCGTTCCGGACCATCCAAAGCCTTCATCGCAGGCGGGGGAATTAGTTTGTTGCTTCCGCCCAGGGTAGAATATATCTATTTGATGCGGGGTGGCCATGGATTACAAGAGGTGTTGTTAGCTATAGCACATGCCACTTGGGGATCAAAGGTGCCCTCAGGGGGTCCAGGCCGAACTCCGAAGGTGGGTCCATTCTACCTCACAGAATGTTCGGAAGACGTTTCTTGGTGATGGGATAATCATAATCCTGGCTTAACAAAATGGTGGATTAAAAGTGTGTCAAAAATTCCTTAAAACACCTGTTCAAAGGAGTATCAGTGCTTACTTGGTCTTATTACCCATGTTGTTCAATTTTTTACATGTACAACAAAGAGAGGAACACAATGAGAAATCAGAAAACGAAAAACAACAAAACAACAACAAAAACAAAAAAACAGAAACACAGGACAATACACAAAAGAACAAGAACACCAGGCGCCAAAACCCAACCAGGGAACAGTGCAACGTCTTGCTAATGCTTCCGGACAGGAGTGCGTATGTGCCTCGTCAGGCACCTCTCTGTCCCAGTGGGAATCCCAACCAGGGAACCAGAAAGCAGTGTGACCTTTCGCTACTGCCTGCGGAGACAGGCAGTGTACGTGCCTCGCCAGGCACCTCGCTGTCCCCAGAAGAGATCTCAAAACCAGATTACCAGATGTTACTAGGGCGCCACTTACCTGTGAGGTTTTTTTTTTTTTTTCTCTTTCCACTGGATGCTTGCTAATTTTTTGATGCGGCAGTTCACTCCAGTAGTCCGAAGGACTGAAGGCACACCCTGGGCCTTGGAACGTCTCAAGGGTGCGCACCCCCTAGGGTAGCACTCCGCCCCGGAGTCCCAGAGCGAAGGTCCGGCTTCAGAATTTGTAGTGGTTCTGAATCTCGCTGGGGCCTCCAAAAATGTTGATCCAAGACGCAAAGAAAAGACCACCAACTCCAATTTTAGATTAAAGCAAGCTTATATTTGTATACATATAAAGAAGAGCTGGCCAGGGCTGCCCCTCCCAAACACTGGGCTTGGGGTCAGCGCCGCTCTCCGGGAAGACAAGGTTTTTATAGTTCAAAGAGTTACAGAAAAATCTTGGGAACTTACAGCTAACAAGGTCAGACAGGTGTAATTCAAAGCAAGTAGCAAACTAATATCTACATGGCATTGCATTCCAAGAAAAAAAAAAAGGGAGTAATAGTTAAACCCCACATCAAAAGTTTATGAGGCACCGTTAGTTTGAGAGAGAGAGAGTTGTTATCTGGTCAAGGACAGCCAGGCCCCTGAGCGAGAGCTCAAGGCCTGGGAATGAATGCCAGACAATAAGCTGCAAGCCAAATAAGAATCCTAGCATTTCATAGAAAACTGAAGTGGGCTTTTCATAACTTTTTTGACAGGATGGCTCCCAGTCTTAAGATGGAATTAGGCTGGGTTTATCAACTGACCCTCCCCCTGTGAGCATATCTATATTATTGCATTGAGGGAAACCTGCTGCAAGCATTTCTCTATTGCTATTTCTGAACAAAGTTCCTGGAATTGAGTTTTCCAGATTAGGTATTGTCCCCCCACTTATACCGCTCTGCATAGACTTTTCCAATCTGAGGGGGCTAAGATTATGGTGTTAAGTGACTCTATCATACTAAAATGTGAACGCAGCTTGAGGCCCAAAGGTCATTAACCCGCCTCTTTAACATTCTTTTTTGTTTTAAAGCCTATGGACTCGTGATACCTTTTGTCCCTCTTCATTTTGTAATACTGAGCACTTCTAGGTGCTCCTGCGGTCTATATGTTGTTCGAGAGCGTATAAGCTCTCAGAAAGGCCGCCAATTTCTACCTCAAGGGCAGGTACACTCTGATCAATACACTTTATTGTTTCTGTTTAGGGATTCTATCCATGAAGGAGCAGAGGCACTAGTGGTTACTCTATTTGGGACGGTCTTTTCTCTTTTAATTTCTCTTTTTGTTCTTTTGATGGAGACTGTGCTCTCTGAATTGCTTTTTGATTTCTCTTCGCCACTATTTTTAAGGCTTCATAATTCCTAACCAGCTCGAGGGAGGAGAACGTACATTTCATGGTTTGCTCCTGTTACTATTATCACTTTCACTAGTAGTCCTGAGTTTCAGCTTCTAAGGAGAGTACATACTCCTCAGCTAATTTTATTAACCTTCTGATGGCTTTTGCAGATCTTACTTTTGAATTTACATTACTACTGTCCTTGCTAGGTCTCAACTGAATCAGAGGATATGCTTTTCTTGTTCACTTTTCTCACTTATCCTCTGAGTTCTCGATATCAAATATTTCATTCATGGCTTTTATAAACTGACTTTTTGTTATAGTTCACTCCCCATCTTTTAAAATTTTCTTTATTCTCTTACCTGGCCACCGAATTCCCCATACAGCCACCACCTGTTGCTGCCTGAAGGCGGAAGCCGCTGCTTGGAACAATGAACGCCTCAGAAAAAATTGGTAGCCAGGAAATGAATATGAAAAAAAAGGTTCTTTTATTCTTCTTCTCTCTCCGGCCTCCAGCAATCACTACAAACGTTCTAACCTCCAGCCACCACCTTCTTCTTCTTCCCACACACTATAACCAACCTCACCCAGTTCATATTACATATAGCTTTAACATAGGACAGCAAGTGCTTACAGCTCGAGCTTACAGGTGCGTCACAGAGTGGTTCACGGGCCATACAAAGGATTTTTTTGGATAATGCCATTAATAGTCAGGTGGAAAACTAGAACATCTTTTATGGCATCTCAAGCTAACCACAATCTTTAGCTATCTCCTTGATAGTAGGCTCCTACAAACTTCTATAGATAAGGAAAAGTTATCGAACACTAAAGAAAGAAATCATAGAAGAAACTCAGAAGATGGAAAGACCTACCTTGCTCTTGGATCGGTAGACTCAATATTGTCAAAATGGCCATAAATACCAAAAGCATTATTCAGAATTAAAAGTAATTCCAATCAAAATCCCAATGACATTTCTCAAAAAAATAGAAAAAGCAGTCATGAAATACATCTGGGAAAATAAAAAGACCCAGGAATTAGCCAAAGCAATCCTGAGCCAAGAAAAAGTGAAGCTGGGAGGCATCAACCTCATACCAGAACTTAAATTTATACTATAGAGCAAAAAACTACTCTAAGAATTACATTTCATCTTCCAGTCAGAATGGCAAGCTATCAAGAACACCAAAACAACAATAAACTGTTGGATGAGGAAGTGTGGAAAAAAAGGCACACTCATACATGGCTAGTGGGACAGCAAAATGGTGCAACCGCCCTGGGAAAGCAGTATGGAGATTTCTTGGATAACCTGGGGAATGGAAAACACCCTATGACCCAGCTATCCCATCTCATGGGTCTATTCCCAAAGGACTTGCAAACAGCATATTACAGTGACACAGCCACTTCAATGATTATAGCTGGCACAATTCACAATCGCTGGGTTTGTGAAAACCAACCTAGATTTCTCTCAGTATATGAGAGGATAAAGAACAATGTTTTGGGGTTTTTACTTAATATACAAAGATGGAATTGTTACTCAGTCAATTTAAATGAGAATAAAATAACTGGCTTTTTGCAGGTAAATGGATTGAAGTTGGAAGAATAATAATGGCTAAGTGAAATTAGTCCAATCTCAAAATTCCAAATACCGAATGTTTTCTCTGATATAAGGAGTCTAGTTTCACAATGTTGTTGATGGGGGTATATAGGGAGGATTAGAGGAACACTGGAATGGACAAAGGAAAAGAGAGGGGAAGGGAGATAGCAAGGGGGTAAGGGCGGGGGGAAAAAGAAAAAAAAAAAGTTGGTGTGTTGGAAGGAGATGGGATATTCATGTATCCTAAATGCATTGATTGAAGACTCTGAATGGTACTTATATACTTTGTATACAAACAGTTGTATGGTATATAAAAAGATGCTATTAGGAAAGTGCATTATGAAATTGTGAATAACATACAACTATTAGAAAATAAAAAAAATTACCACATAACACCAGAAAATTCGGACATATCAACAAAGAGAAAAAAAAGAATCAACCATAGCTAAAAATGTAGAACAGCTAAAAATTTAGATTTGGCAAAAACAAAAAAAAAAAAATAAAAAAAAAAGGCATTGCGTATGGCTCCAAAACAGAAATGAAAACCGATGGTAACCAAAGACACAGAGACAAAACCGCACAGTGAAATATAGTTATTACACAGTAGGACAAAGGTGCCATAAAACATACATTGGAGAAAAGGAAAGCCATCTCAAAAAAATGGTGCTGGGAAAAAAAAAATGGCATAATCCATATGTAGCAAAATGGAAATTTAAACCCCTTTCTCTCACCCTGCAACTAGGGGAATTAGACCATGGAGACCCTTGTGCCCATTAGAAGTAAAAGTAGGTTAAGGGAAAACTCTCTTCGTGTTGGAGGTTAGGAACCAACTTCCTCTACAAGGAAACTCCTAAAGTGTGTAAGAAGTAAAATCACGAATCAATAATTCTGCTAGTATCAAAATAAAATAAGCTCTCTAACAGCAAAGGAAACAACTCAAGAATGTGAAGAGAAGTTCTTTACACAATTGGAGAAAATCTTTCCCAAATCCTGCTCAGAAAAAGCCACTAATCTCCCGAGGACTATAAAAAGAACTCAAAAAACTTAACACCAAAAGCCATAAAACCCCATTAAATAAATGGTCCGAAGGAATTGAACAGGAGATTTCCACAGAAAAAAATATTGGATGGCCAGGCAATACTATGAAAAAATATATTTAACATCTCTAGCAATTAGAGAAATGTCAAATTTAAACTAAAACTGGGATTTCAGATTCACTCCTGTTAGAATGGCATTTATTAAGAATTCATGTGTCTGTAAATGTTGATGAGTTTTGTGGGAGGAAATGTGTACTAAAATATGTGCTGGTGGGACTGTAATTTGGTGCAACCACTTAAGGAAAGCAGTTTGGAAGATTCCTTCAGGTAAAACTGTGGATTGGAAAACACCATTTGACCCAGTTATTCCACTTCTTGGTTATATACCCAAAGGACCTTAAAATCAGCATACTGCCGTGATACAGCCACATCAAATGTTTATGGCAGCTCAATTCACAATAGATAAACTATGGATATCACTCAAGGAGCCCTAAAACAAAATGAATGGATAAAAGAAAATGTGGTACAATTAATACACAACGGAATATTACTCAGCCATAAAGAAGAATGAAATTATGACATTTGCTGATAAATGGATGAAACTAGAGCAATATCATGTGAAGTGAAAATAAGCCAATCCGACAACACCCCCGCGCCCCCAAAACAAAGGTTTAGATTTTTTTTATAGGGGTTCTTCATGATATGTAGAGGGTAACACCCCCAAAAAATAAATTATTGATATGGGAAGGACATAATTGAAGTACTTTGGATTATACAAATGGAAATGAAAGGAAGGGAGGGCTTATGGGATTGAGAAAGATAATAGTAAAGAAATTGAGGTAAACTTTCTATGTTTAATATATGGATTATAGGGACGAGTGAAACTTTCACAACCAAATTCAAACCACCAGAGTCATGAGATGTGTTTTATTCAAAATAGAATCTACTTTCATGTAGTAAGATTAAAGAATAATTTTTGTAAAAAATAATCAAAATACTAGAATAGAACATTTTTCCAAAAGCCAAGGACCTTACAAAAATGGAGACCCAAACAAATACGTGGAAATAAATACTATATATCACTGAATTTATCAGGTAAATGCAAATACAATCCACTTAACACCTAATAAAATAAAAGTCACCTATCGCAAAGAGAAATTCTGCCATGCCCTTAGATATTGCATCATTATATTAGTCACAGAATCCAAGATATGGAGTCAATCTAAATGTCCCATCAAGAGTGAGACTGAATTAAGAAAAAAAAAATAATAAAAAAACAAAGGAAGTCGCCTGCTATTTTTGACAGCATGCCATGAACATGGGGAACACTTTATGCTGAAATGAAATATGTCTGGCACAGAGGGACAGATACCATGTGATTTCACATATGGCAAATCTAGAAATGCCCCAAACTCATAGAAACAGAGATAGAATAGTCATTGTGAAGGACTGGCAAGTCACAGGGATGATTTGGTGGGAAGGTGCTGGTCAAAAGTGATTCAAAATGTTCTTCAAAGACAAATGGAATTAAATTCAAGATATCTAATGACCAACCAGGACCACTATAATTACATAAAGATGTATTAACATATGTTGGAAATTTGCTAAAAGAGTTGATTTTAAATGATTTCACAACACACATTAGATAATGTATATATGAGGGTAACAAATATGTTAATTACCTCCATTGTAGCCATTCCATAACATATAAATGATGTTCTAACATCATATTGCACTATTTACTAATTACATAATTTGCTTAATTAAAAACTAAATAACAGAAATGAACATTAGTGATGTGATGCACCTGCCCCTGCATAAAGAAGGTGTTTTAGATAAATTGATTCTGTCTGTGAACAACTTTAATGGCCTATGCAGGAGAAAAAACTGAATTTGTGAAGGAATATAAGCTCTCATTCCCCATAGAACCTTAATTCAAGGTAAGAACTTATTTAAGGATAGGTTTAAAGAAGGAAAAAAAACTACTTTACAATAATTAATATGAGAGAAAAATAAATTCTGTTAAAGGATATTAATAATTCATCTCTTTTTACTGGTTGAATCTGCTCTTGACTAATTGTGGTCAGTTTCATTGAGTACAATATAGTTAAATTTTGGATAAATTTTTCATTCTATTCAGTGGTTTAGATGTGATGAAAAATAACCAAATTATTTCCTGGAATGTTATCCACTTATCAGCCAATCTCTCTTTCCAAATTGTGTAGAAGGCAATATTCACAGCTGGTTTTATACAGAAAGATAATCCCTGGTGTTTTATAATATGTGTACAAATGTGCTTTTCTCATCATCCGTCACCTGCACAGTGGATCATTAGAAGTGGACTCACACATAGGAACAGCTACACACCGATAGAATAAGAACTTATATGAACACTTTATTATAAGTTTTTTGTATTTTATTGCAGTTTCTGATAAACCCCATTTATAGTTCTGGGTAAACCTCGGGTAAAGGTAATACGAAAAGTTCCCCATATCTTTCTCTTAAGCCTAAATTTTCCGTTTCAAATAGTTATGTTGATAAAAAGACACCCAAAATCACAGGGTCTAAAGTATATTCTATTATATACCAACTTCATAATAAGGAAGGACACATATAAGCATGAGCATCACCTATATAACACTTGAAATATTTTATAGGAAACCCCAAGCTTTACGTCTGTGCAATTGCGATAAATGGCTAGATTGAGGTCTCTAGAATTTAAGAACTATTTCCGATGGTGAGGAGCTAGGTGGAGTCTTACTAGGTATTTGTAAAGAGGAAACAAAATAGCTCAACCCCTGGTTAAATATCACATTGGTAAAATATTTCCATTGAGAACCATCATGTCTTTCTCCCTGCTAGTAAAAATTTGTCATAGATATACAGTTATGTTCAAAATAAAGAGAATAATAAAAATAGGAACTACTTTAAAAACATTTAAACCTTCTTTTGATAATTTATTCCAGAAAAATTAAATACGGATATGCTAATATTTGCGATTTAAAAAAATGAAATGATTTTAACCAATAATTAGCAAAATAATTATTCTAAGATTATTTCTTATGTTTTTTTATGGTCTTACCACGTTTTATGTATTCTTTCTTGAAGAAATATCTGTTTAGATTGTTTTTGCTTTATTTTATGTAATAAGGTAATTGTTCTGTGCTGGTTTAGTCATTTGTGTTCCTTAATGTAAATCTGTATATTAACTCCTGTTAGATAAACATTTGGCAATTTTTGCTTTCATCTTCTTGTTGTCTGTTCAACATTGTTTTTTCCTTTGTATGTAGGGGGGGAAGAAGTATTGGTTTGAAATAATCCCATTTTTAAATTTTGCTTTTGTTTCCTGTGCTTGTAAGATTTTTCCAAAAAAAATCATTTTGCCTTCACCAATATCTTCAATGGACTCCACTATGCTTGCTTTAATAGTTCATAGGTTCAGTTTCTTACATTTAGGTTGTTTCATTCCTTTTTGAAGTTGATTTTTTACCTCAAGAAAGGGTTAAGAATCTAGTTTCAATCTTCTGCATACAGATAGTCAATTCTCCCACACTACTTATTTTGGAAACGTCATTCCTTTTTTTAAGTATATTCTTGTACCTTGTAAAAATTCAGTTGGCATAACATACATGGAATAACTTAACTTCAGGGTTCCTCTATTCTGTTCCATTAGTCTTTTGTTTCATAATGGTACTCTATGTTGTTTCAGTTATTATACAGTTTTAGTCTATTTTGAAGTCGGTATCCTAGGGCCACTAGCTTTGCTTTTTCTCAGAATAGCTTTGATTGATTCTGGGTCCTTTGGTGGTTCAATACAAACATTTTTCTTCTCTATACAAATGTCATTAGTGAATTGAATTGAATCTGTAGATTACTTGGAAAGTATGGCAATTTAACATATTTGTCATTCCATTCCTTGAACACTAGATTATTTTTTTGTTTCTTTCTTCTTGTCCCTCATGAATTTCCCTTTGAGTGTATTTTTATAGTTTTTTAAACTAATGTATACAAATGCTACTATTTTTATGCTGTTTTTGTATCTTGTAGCCTTTTTTTATTTCTTTATCAGGTCTAAGGGATTTTATGAAGTCTTTAGTTTTTGAAATATAATATCATGCATCTGCCAAACAATTTTAAATTTACTGTCTCCTTTCCCATTTTGTTGTTCCATATTTCTTTTCTTTTTGATAAGTGCTTTTGGTGAGACTTCAATACTATATTATAAAGAGCACTTCCAAGTGGAAACCATGTGTCTTTTCACATCTTAGAGAAAACACTTTAGCCATTCTGCCTTTAGTAATGATGTAGTACTTTGTTTAGAATAGATAGCATTGATTTGTGTTGAAATATCTGCATTGATATCTACTAATTAAGAGTTTGTGATCATAAAGGGATTCAACCTTCTTATCAAATGCTTTTTAATGCATCTATTAATATGATTATTTTGGTTTTATTTTCATTCACTATTGTTTAGGGGAAAAAAAAAAAAAAATGATGTTACTGTGATGTTTAATTGATTTATGCAGTTGAAGAATTGATGCATTCCTGGATAAATCCCAATTCATTATGGTGGATAATTTTTTTAATGTGCTGTTAGATTTTTTTTCTCTAGTATTTTGGTTGAGAACTTCAGCATCTATGTTGATCCAGAGATATTGATATGAAGTTTTCTTTTTAGTTGTGTCTTTATCTGATTTTGGTATCAGGATATTGTTGGTCCCCTGAATATTGGACATAGTTCTTCTTTTTAGTCAATTCTTTTTGAATATTTTTTGGAAAAGAACTGTCATAAAGTTCTTCTTAAACATTTTATAGAAGTTATCCAAAAGCCATTCAATTTCTGGAGATTTAATTTGTTGTAGGATTTTTAATTACGATCCAATCTCATTTCTCATTATTGTTGCTTATATCTTCTAATTCTTTCATTATTATGGCTGTAGATTTTATGATCTGACAAGAAAATCAAGAAGAATGAATGAAATGTAATATCTATGCTGTTACATATGTATATATTTTCTCATAATGTTATTTCCTATTAGTCCCTAAAATCTTTCATACATTGGAAGGGTAATTGTTAATTTTATTTAAAGTGTTTTCTGTGTGGATTTTGATTCATCATATTGTTAAGAAAATTGAGGTATTAATATCATAGACTCCAATGTATGTTAAGGGTTAATTTCAAATGCAGCCATGACACGTGTGGTGCACTCCCCTGTAATCCAGCACTTGGAAGGGCTGAGGCAGGAGATCGCAAGTTCAAAAGCCAGCCTCGGCGATGCATGCACATTAGGAACTTCAGTGAGACCCTGTCTCTAATAAAATACAAAAAGGGCTGGGGATGTGTCCCATGGTCGAGTGCCCCTATTCATTCCCCGCTGTAGCATTCTTTATTTTATTTGTTTGTTTGTTTGTTATTGTTTTTTTCCATAAGATATCTGAGACTTTAGAACAGTTTGGAAGAAACAGTATGTGTTAATCAAACAAGGATGTAAGAAAATGGAATGGCACAGTATTAATAAGACTAGGATTTAAGGAAAGGAGAAATATTTAGCCTTTTGAAGAGCAATTAAACTTTCTCTGAAAAAAGAAAGGAAGGAAAAAATTAAATAAACATTTTGAAGTGGTATAGACTACACAGGCAATCAAAGACAGGATACTGAGATTGATCCACCTGTGAAATTGTTGCTATCTTGAACTGAGTGACTTATCCAATCATTTAGAAATTGAGCTGACTTTTGAGAATCCCTCTGGTTTTATAAACATCATTTTCTTGAACTACATTTACAGATTATTTTATATTTGGCAGATGTTGTGCTCTTACTAACTGTACATGAATTGAGAATAATATATCTGAAAGTGCTATTAATTAATTCCTATGGAACCCTTCCAATTTCTTGGCAGAAACAATCACAAGAAAAACATATTAGAAAGTAGACCATGCTCTCAAAAACCTTAGTCATTTTGTATTTATATGGTACCTTACTTGCAGAAAAAATATTATTTTCTCTAATTTTATTGTAGAAAATATAAAGTTTGTTTATAGACAAACAATCTTATGTTCAAATTCATTAAATCCTTAGGACATAAGTTTATTTTGCTTAAATGACTGAGTGGTCATGTAATCACTATTTAAAAATGGGAATGGGAATGTCATAATTTTCTCGTTTAGTTTACCTCATATCTTTTACCCAATATAGCAGTTATACCTATTCAATAAACCAACACCCAATTATGTACTCTCTAATAAAGGCATCTTATCTAAATATTATAATTAATATTTAGAAGCTTACAGAAATGAAAAGAGAAATTTTGGCTTATACTTATTTTTTTAAACTATAAACATGAAACTTGATAGTTTAGAAGCTTTTATGAAGACATGGAGGAAGGAACAAAGATTATGAAATGAAGATAATCCATAGCTATCCCTTTACCTGGGGGTTTGTTTGATTTATTCATTGACTTGGCAACAACTTTGACTCCCTATATTGCCTAGTCACAGAGCTAACAGTCTAGTCTCTGAAATTAGCTCTGGTTAGTTTAATAATTTCTACAATTAATGATGGATAAGTACTGACATACTAATTAAGAAAGAAAAAAAAAAGCAGCACTACCATGGAAAATACTTAACTTAGGGGAAGACCAGTCACTTGACCAGACTTGACCAAAAAGTACTTAGATAAAGAGAAGGTTTGATACGCTAATGACTGGTGGTAGAAATTGAAGGAAGAGATATCTCAAGGAGAAGGAGAGCTCTTGACAGTAACACTGTTGGGCATGCAAATGTGCTGCTTTGGGAAATGTTGGAAAATTTTAGATGGATCAAAACAAGGCTAAATAATAATTATCTTAGGAAATTAAGGCTGAAAACTGTACAAAGTATTTTAATGAAGTCTATTGAAGCATGCTGAATTTAAAAGATACTTAGATATGTAATTATTTTTTAATAGCCAAAAAGTCTATATCTAGAAAATTAAACATTGGAAATACAACCATACTATATACAAAGTGTCTACATCATCAATGCTTTCAAACAAAAAAGTATTAGTAGCCAATTTACAAATACAACAGTTGGAAAATTCTCTGGAAAAATGTATTGTGAATTCATGACACATTGCTTTGCATATTGTAAGACATAGCTGAGGCAGAAACCTGACTCCTCAAAATCAACCTTTCAAAGTATCTGTCAGCAGGCCTTTTATTTAACATATAGTGTTAATTGCTTATTTTAGGCAAGAGGTTAGGGATTTTTAATAGATACTGTATTCAACTAAAGGTTTGAAACTATCCAAAAGTCCATATGTTCAAAATGCCTCCCACAGTCCTCAAAAGCTTTCAGGAATCTCCTTTGCTTTTTCTTCCACATTTTTCCCTCATATACCCTCCTCTCCACAAAAAAATGTATCCCCAGAACCTCTCTCTAGGCACATTTTTTGTTGTTGTTTGGTTTGGTTAGTTTTTGCTTTGTTTAATTCCACTTGCCTATCTTTCTAAGAGATCTAGAATTCAAGCCACAGTGACCTGAGACAGAGGCTAAAAGCTGTGTGAGGAGCAAGATGGCCTGAGTACAGTAGCCTAACCACTTCCCATAACCAATAAAAGATCCAGACATACAAAAGCTATATCTATGTTACTAGAGCATTTGAAGTAGAGCAATGAAAAGCAGTGCAGTGATGTGGTAGAGATGCCCTGAAGCACAAAATTACATAGTGCCTTTATGTGGAAGGGAACAAAGGAATAACTACCATCCTAAACCCCAATTGAACTGGTGAGGCTAAATCCTAAATCCAAGACAAACTTTTCTCAGTGAGAAAAGATAAGGAGAACCCCAGCAGCTCACAACCACTCCACAGACACCGAAGCATCTATGCTTGCTGGTGAAGACCTGTAGGTCTCAAATCCTTGAGCCCAGTTTGGTAAGTTTGCAGCATTAATTGCAATGCACCATTGACCCTACAAAAGGGCCTGGGCAAGTTGTACTCTGTTCTAAATAGGTTTTGTCCTACACAGTGCCATCTTGAGGCTTCAGCCCCCTTGGTCTTGTAACAGCAGACAGACAGCTTGCTACCCTCCCCCAGCACCTAGCAGCCCCAGAATTAAGAACCAGTCAGGTGCCACCCTGCCACCTTACCAAAGTTCAAGAACCCCTGAGCAACCCACATTAAGTTAATCCACAGAGACCCTAAGAAGCAAATCATAATCCTGCTCAGATAATACTTGCCCTCAGTCAAGGAAGTAGCCACCAAACTGCACTTGATATATCCTCCCCTAGGTCCGGCAAAGTCGTCCATGCAGCCCTTGGTCAACTGATAGCAACCCTATCTGGCACCTTTAGTATAGTCCAGAGACTTGCAAGTTTCACCACCCCAACTACCAAGGCAAATTTTGATCATATAGAGATAGAAGTAGAATGGGGGTGGTCAACCAGAGACTAGGTAGGGCAGAGGCACACGAGGGTAATGATATAGGGTACAATTAGATAGAAAGGATAAGGTAAGTACTAAGGTACAGAAGGAAACAGTGGTTGACAAACAATTAATTTAATATATCAAAGTAGCCACTAATTGAAAGGATTTTATGTTGCCAACTGGAAAGATTTTTAAACATTTGAAAATGATGAATATACCACTTATGTTTGACTCTGTCACTACAACATTGTATACATAACCATGTACTGAGAGTGCCACACTGTACTCTATAAATATGTTCAGTGTTATGTTGTCAATTAAAAACTTATTTTAATTTTTGGCAAAGTTGAAGAAAATGTCAAAGTAAAAGGCAGATATGGAATAACATTTTCCATCACATAAAAGATGAAAATGGCCTTTGTAGGTAACATGGCAACCTAATTATCAATTACAATCTAATTAATATTTCTGTTCATTTTTAAATCTAACAAAATTACTTACAAAAAAGAATTTGAAAATCGATCCTTTTTTTTTTTTTTTTTTTTTTTTTGGTTATTTTTGATTTACAGTGTTGTATTTGGCATGATTTTATATTTTCCCTTAGACCTGTAACAGACTGCAAACTCTTCATATAGCTTTTTCTGAAGTAAGATTTCTATAAATTTTCAGTTAAAACAAGAGTTTCCTGAAGTTACAAACATTAATTTTTCAAATAAATACTAAATAATTCTTCTAATCACTCATGATAAACCTGCACCTGACCGGATGATGGCAACGTGTGGCTTAGGCAGGGTCTGCTACCTCAGTTTCTTGGATGTGCTGTTTTCCATAGTGTATTGAACTTTGATTTTATTTCTAAGAGGTGGAAGTTACTGCTTCATTTAATATTCATATTGCTTAAAACATAGTAAGCAAGACAACATCTATGGATATTTGAGTGATTATTGTTTACCTTGAATATTGCATGCATAACACCTACAGATTTTAGCTCAATTCTATTTCCAATTCTAATTTAAGGCGTAGTCTATATGAACTCCTTAGTAAAAAATACCTTCTCAGGGAGAACAGAAAGCCCATGTTGAAATGCTCACTTCATTATTTTCTTTTGCTGGATATATATGGTAATTAATTATAAATAATAGAAGGAAGTGCAAAAAAAAATCTGTCTGTGTTTTGTCTTTGTTGTATTTGTGAGTGTGGTGAAGTATATAGTATAGAATAATGCATTGTAGTTTGTATGAAGGAACATTTATCAGTTTCTGTACAGAAAGGGGACAGGGAAATCTTGAGAAGGATATTTTCTATCACTTTTAATTGAGTTATCTCCCTGGTTGTTGTCAGTATAGCACTAATAAACCAATGGGCAGCTTGTTTTCTGTTGCATTATATAAAAATCATTTCATATAGATCAGTATATATATAATATATTTATTTACATACACACACAAATATACTGTCTTTATGATTATATGTAGTTAGAAATATACATTCATACATACACATGGACTTACCATACATATATATGTATGCAATGCAGTTGCAACATGTGTATGATTTCCACTCACAATTTATGTAGGAATCCATCTCCAAATCTACTGAGGGCCTCTATTGTTCAAACATAAACATATTCTATATTTATATATATGTTAGAGATATTCAACTTATAACATATATATTATATTATGATTATATAGGATTATCTATATATATAGATTCATAATGAAGGGTGTTCCGTGTATATATATAATATATATATATAACATTATGACATATGAATCTGTATAACCTCGAACCCCACTAATATAACTACATATAGAAGTGCTAGCAACCTTTGATGTGCTGATTATACCCCTAAAATTCTCTGAAAATCTTTGGAAGTAAAAGTTTATCTCCTTGATCATTTCACATATGCATGTACACAAATAATTTACTATTTCACTTTCTAAAATTATTATCTTCAAATTAACATACTATAAATCCAGAATCCATTTCAATATTAGTAAACCTTATTGTTAGTAATCTAGTTTTTTTTATATATTTTTTTTAATCCTTTTTAAGCAATAAATGAAAACCTCAGTGTGTAGCCAAATATTATAAATTTTTGTGTGTAAATATATATAATATAAGTTAAATATATATTAAAAGTACATACACCGGGGAAAGTCCAGCAAAAAGTTAAAGTTTCATTATTTATTTACCAAGTATGCATTGCCACAATTTCTCTAATTCTATGAGTGAATAGGTGGGGGTAAAAATCATAATTTTTATTTAATTTAGTCTTGTCACGGGTCCAAATCTGTTCCAAAAATAAATTTCTCTGAAACACAGGAAAATTTTGATCCAAAGAGTTCGGTTTACTGCACATTGTGTATATGAGAATATTGGTTTGGACAGGAAATGGAGATACTCTGAGATCATGAATTAGAGGCCTTTTTCTGTTACTAACCTAGGAAAAATATGAAATCAGGGTAAGTCACCAAAGAGTTTTGAGAAATGTTTTTGTACTGTGAATGAGATTCTGCTGAGACATATAAAAGCTAGAGAACAATGGAAGTGTTCAATTCCCAATGACTCTTTGTATTTTGTTTTTGCTTTATTTTCTTGCTTAAAATGGAGGCCTACCCATGAAGGTGGGTTCCTGGTGATGGTGAAGTATGTGACACTGAAGTGAAAGGGAAAGCTTAACAGTGGTAGACACATAAGCTTTTTGATATTCAGACTTGTTTTGGTTTATGTATGCAAAGCTGTACAAGACACTTCAACACAGTCACACAGAAGCAAAAATTTAAACATTTCATACACAGACAACATGCACAAGAACATGCTGAGGTTGTTCTACAGTTGTTTATTTTATATAATCATCTCCATCAATGCACTGACTGACAAAAACGAGCCAGTCTTTTCACATCCATTTTATTGATGAGGAACAGCCTGTTAGCGAGGTCAGGCGAACTACACCCAAGGTCAATAAGCTGGTTACAGAACTGAGTTAAGATTTGTACTTAATCATTATGACACACATCCTAATGTAATTTAGAAATGCCAACAGTTGCCTCTGATTTTTCTACACCATTTCAACCAGGAAAGGAAATTGAGATCACAAAATATTCAAATATTAAATAACTACAAAGATTTTATTCCACCATTAGAAAGGCATATGAGCTTTACTTTAGAAGACAAAATGAACTTTACTGTATAATATGTTATATTGCTGGGTTTACTAAAAAATAAGTGACAAAAATCTAAATCTATATATCCCAACTTAAAAAAAATATGCAATGCAACCCAATTTTTCACCTTTCTTAGATTTAACTTTGGCAAGAAGGTGGAACGCTTCCAATTAAAATAAAGTAATCAAAGTAAAAGTATGAGAGCAGTAAAGATGGGGAAACCCAAGAAACATATACCTAAGAACTGTAAATAGAATAATCAAGGAAATTCAACTTATAAATCATGTTAATTGAAGTCAAAGATAAAGAGTTACAGTTTTTCTTTGACCATTTTTATGTATTATATTCATTCTTTTTAGTTACATATGAACATATAAATTCACGTTAGACAAACTTATAAAAAGCATGAAATATAATTTGCTCTAATTCCAGTCCTCAGTACTTTACTAACCCTTCCGCTCTTGACCCCTGTTATTCCTTTACTCTACTCTACTGATCTTCCTGCTATTTATTATAATATTTTTGCAAATTACTATATTGTGGATGACATAATGTATAGATTCACTGTGTATATAAATAAAATATACATAGAAATGTTAGGTGTGATTCAATCCACTTTCTCTATCCTTCATTCTCCTCTCATTCCCTCATTCTTCTTTGTATACTTCTCTAATCCTACTTCAATTCTTCCTCACCATATTTTAGACTAGTTTCAAATATCAAGAAGAAAAAAAATTATTTACTTTGAGGTTTTGGGGACTGGTTTATTTCACATAACATGATAAATCTCCCAGTTTTATCTATTTTGTGGCAAATGCAAAAGTCATCATTCTTTACAATACTGAATTTGTACATATGCCACATTTTCTTATGCCTTCATCGTTTCAGGACACCTATTTGGCCCCATCAGCCCTTTGCTATATGGTAATGGACTGCTATAACCATTGATGTGGGCAGCATTACTTGGTGTGATGATTTTAAAATCCTTTGATACATATGGAGGATGGATATTAAGGGTCATGTGGTGGTCCATTCCTAAGTTTTGGGAGGAATCTCCTATACGGCTTTCCAGAGTGGTTGCACCTATTTTCGAGTCGCAAAAAAGTATGAGTGAACTTCCCCCCCCCCCAACATCCTCCACTGAGGCAAAAAATCAAACCGGGGACATGCCGTGCAGCCCAGAGATTATTACAACAACCTTTGTGGCGGTTGGAGGTCAGAAGAGGTGCTCTGTCAAAGGTTGAAAAGGTTCTGGAGAGGGGGAGTGTGCAAGCTCTGGTGGAAGAGAGGAGTCAGGGAGAGGGAAGTGTGAACAGGAAAGTTCGGTGCCGGGTCACACCATCTGGTAAACTCTGGAACAGTCCCAGCAGGGCAGTCTGCGTCTGCTGGAGGCTGGATCTGTCGGCTGGGCAGCTGCCATTGGGCTGGAGGCAATGGTCTGAGGCTGGTGCAGTGGGCTTCTGTCCTCTCCCGCAGGGACGAGCTGTTGTGTCTGAGAGTCCTCTCCTCTCTGCAGGTCAAGCTGTTTTTGAGTGATGGCGTCCTACTCTCAGCAGTGATGATCTATTGTGTCCGAGCTCTCAACGGGAACCCTATAGGAAATTCCTGTGGGGGGTCACCAGAGCAACCCCAATCCATGAGCTCTTTGCCCATGGAAAAGGGCGACCTTCTAAGCCTATCTGCTCATGCCCAGTGAAAAGAAACATCCTTCCAGGAAATAAACATCCTGCCCCGGAAAATAAACAAGGTTCTTTGCTCAGGATATGAAACGTCTGGTGGGGGTGGTAGCCCATCTATCACTCACAAGCATTTTATTGTGACTTCTTGACAATTGCCATTCTGACTACATGAGATGGAATCTCAGTGTATTTTTAATTTGCATTTCTCTAATTGCTGATGAGTTGAACATTTTTCCATATATATGTTGATCATTATTGTATTTCTTTTTTTTGTTCTTGTTATCCTTGTTTTTTTTTTTTTTTTTTTTCTTTTTTTTTTTTTTGTGTGTGTGTGGTGTGGTACTAGGGATTGAACCCAGGCCAACTCAACCACTGAGCCACAATCCCAGCCCTTTTGTATTTTTTTTTAGAGACAAGATCCATTTGATTTACTAGTGACACAATAAGTTTCTGAGGCCTGTCTTTGAACTCACGAATCTCCTGCCTTAGCCTCCCAAAGCCCTGGGATACAGTGTGCTATCATTGGCAACTCCCTAGTATTTCTTTCTTTCTTTTTTTGAGAAATGTCTGTTTTGTTTCATTGCCCATTTAATGATTGGCTAATGGTTTTTTGTTTTAGTTTTGATTGTTTCGGGTTTTTTTGTTTGTTTGTTTGTTATTTGTTTTTTGTTTTTGGGTGTTAAGTTTTTTTGAGTTTTTTTTTGGATATTAATGTGCTAACTGGAGCAGTAGCAAAGATTTCTCCACTCTGTGGCTCTCTCTTCATGCTCTTGGTTTATTTTCTTTACTGCGAAGGAAGCTCTTTAATTTGATGCCATTTATTTTCTTGTATGTTTTTAATTTTATGTCTTATGTCTTGATAAGGAAGTCAGTTACTGAGATGACATGTTGGCTATTTGGCCTCACATTTTCTTGTAACGGAGCAGGGATTCTGTACAATTCATAAAGGTCTTTTAAATCCAGTTTGAGTTGATTTTTATGCAGTGGTAAGACATTGGTTAAACATCATTTACTGTGTTGGATTATTCAGTCCTCCCAGCACCATTTTAATAAAACGTTC
>JAKELJ010000331.1:0-34624 GCA_025594165.1 Tamias sibiricus
AGTGTTGGGACAGAAATCACTGACGAAATGTATTTTTTAGGGTTCCTGGAATAAGTGTTTTATAAGTAAAAAATATTTGATGCATAAATTTATAGCTCAAAGTATCAACCACACTAATATTGGGAAACATAAATTATACAGAAGGAGTCCCTAATTAGGAAGGTCTGTGTAGCAACTGGAAAAAAAAAGCCCAAAAGTTTCCCACTGATATGTATGTGACGCACCTGTAGCACCCGAAAACTGAAGGTATATAACCAGTGTGAAAGAGGTCCGAGTTAGGATAACGGAGATTCAGGTCTCAGCCGAGCATTCACACGACTCGGACGGTTCATAAAGAGCAGAGCGCCAGAACATAGCAGAGCGGTTACAGAAGAGAAACCAGAATAGAAGTAATGACTGGTCAGAGTTAGGCCAGAGCCTCCTGAGGAAGACAGAAGACAGAAGAAAGAAGAAGGAAGAAAGAAGAGAGAATAAGAAGCTCTCATCTTACTCAAAGCAAAGCTCAAACTCTAAGCTAAGAATCTTACACTAAGCTAAGCTCTACACTATCTCTTTTCTCTCTCTATAAAGCTCAAAAAAAGCATCGCTTTAAAATCTTTCTCTCTAAAAATCATTCTTTCCCACTCTAAGACTCTAAGAAAGTAGGAAGTAAAAGTAGTAAAAGCTTAACTAACACTGCCTCCGAGAGTTTTTCTGCCCGTTTTCGGTACCCGTTTTAGGCAGCTTCATGATACATAAAAACTGCAATTTATCCTACATCATTTGTCCATGACAAAGTCCTTTATCCCTTCAGCTTTTTGACAATTTAATGCAATAAACATTATCCTTATAATTATAATGTCATGCCAGGTTGAGGTAGGACCATTAAGGAAAGGGAAATATCCAACGGCTTCTCATGTTCTTGTGTTGGAGATTAGCATCCTGAAAATATGAAGACAATAAACACCAACATCATCGTACATCATCATCCTATTATTTGGTGCTGGGATGGAACCCAGGGGTACTACCACTGATGACAATCCCAATATATTCATTTATTTCATGTTGATGATACATCTTGATAAGTTGCTTAAGGCTTAATTCAAACTTTTGAGCTAAATTGCTCAGTCTGAACTCAAGCCTTGGATTCTCTGGTCTCAGACTCCTAAGTCACTGTGAATTGCTATTATTGCATTCCTGGCCCCACTCACTGAGCCTGAACATGATTTTATTTAAAAGGGAAGTAGAGCCAGCAGGCTGGTTATATTCTTTGTAATCCCAGTGACTTAGGTGGGCTCGAGTCAGGAGTATACGCTAGTCTTGAGGCCTGTTCAGAAGTACTTAGCCAGACCCTTAGCAACTTAGTGAAACTCTGTCATAAAAAATATAAAGAATTGGGGGATGCGGCTCGATGGTTAAAGCACCCCTAAGATTATTTCATGTAGTCCAAGAAGGTAGATTAATTTATAATAATATTAAATTAATGATAAAATTAATTAAGTAAGATTTAATGATGATCACACAGAAGGATGTCTAAAACTAACCTGTTGTGTGCAATGAAAAGGAAGAGGTTTTGGGATTTTCCAACAAATGGATTTTGTATTCTTAAAAGTAATCTTCTTACCTAGTTTTGTTTCTGTTTCTTTTTTTTCTATTTTTTTTTTTTTTTTTTTGTGGGCCAAGGCTATAATTTCTTTAATGACAGATTTTCCTAACACAGTTACCACTATATAATTTTGTTTCCAAGTACACCAAGGAAATCAAAAAAAAATACTTGAAGATTAAAAGTCTATTTATTTAACAGCACTTTGCCAAAACAACTGACAACTAGGATATATGCAAGAAGACCTTTAAAAATAACTTTAAAAGATCGCAACATTCATGTTCAAACATGTAGGTTCCAACCAATCACAGGAAAAACGGTCAAGAACCAGTTCTACTTGTGTTGAGGGTAGGGTCACACTGTTACTTCATTAAAGTTCACTAAAGGTGTTTCAATTCAATGTGTGTCTGAGCAGAAATGCTTGCTCCTCTTATGTGTGGATGATTTGTATATTAGATTTGAGAAAGGAAAATCTTCCAGAGGCTGCTACAAGCAAAGGCAAGGCTTGGTTCCCCTTTGATAAAGTTCTGAAGGCAGATTTAGTGGACTCCGCTTTATCAGTTTCCCTAATGAGAAGTCCTTTATGCATGGCTTGAAACAGGACAAGTTATGGTAATTTGTCATGCTATAAAGTATTTACAGCCTGTTCATAAAAGTGAGCTCTGTAACCTGACAATAAAAAATGTAGTTGTTAAATGATTGTATTAGACCTTTTATAACGTGTATAACTCTGGTGGGGATATGTTGCTGAGATCAAGCCCCTCAATCATATTTAAAAAGAAATTATTTATTACACAAAGAGGCACACCATCATATAAACATTCACTTCACAGGAGGGGTTCATGCCATAGCAGGAAAGTCCACTACCATACATACAAATGGATTATGCCAACAGTCAAGGATCTGCCTCTAAAGGGTACAATAGTAGTATTCCTTAAAATCTCAAAGAGTGTTTGCAATAGGCACAGAACTCTCTTGTGAGAATAAATACGTGTTTTGTTTGGGTGATAATTTTCAGTGGAAAATTTGGACATTATATAAATACATCAGTTTTCATAAGGCTAAGATTTAGGCAATGTTACTCAGAACTGAAGGGAAAAATCCAACAAAAGTTTACATTTTTCTTTAGAAATTATTAACAGTGTCAGAATCATCATCAAAGAGTATCTACTTTCAAGCATTTCATTGTACCTATATGTATTTTCAGGCAATTACAAAATAGAAAGTTCATTTCATACTATGATATGAAAATGGGAAATTGTTCTGTGCTCATTTTGAAAAACTGAAAAAAAAACATATGGTGGCCTTAGTTGTTAATATTAAAAAAGTAACATGTTAGGGCTTTTGGGGGGGGTTGTGGCTCAGCCGTAGAGCGCTCGCCTAGCACTGTGAGCAGCCTGGGTCCAATCCTCAGACTCCACGTAAAAATAAAAGCATTGCATTGGGTACAACTAAAGCAAATTAATAAGTATTAAAAAAAAGTAACATGACAGTGAAGAACTTTCCACTGCCTCAAAGGAACCTTTCTTAAAATAAATGCTTCAGAGCATTGTATTTTCTTATGACTGCCTTTGGGATGTAGTATGGATGTTCATGGATTTGTAAATTACTTTTTAACATCAACTACAGACTAGCAATTGACAATTAGACACCAGTAAGTTAAAAATTTTACATTTTGCTTCTGTTCGGCTGCTAAGAGCAGTGATTTAAATTGATATGAGAAGACTTGTGGTGACATAACCTTGCTTACAGATAAAGTAACATAATCAAAAATTAAGGCAGCAATTAAATTCTTATTTAAACTTATCTGGTATAGAATATTTACCATATTTGGGAAGAGAGACCTCCCAATACCATTTACTTCCTTCTTGCCCTCTGTCCCTTCCACCTGCCCCAGCCCTCCAAATCTAAATACATGTTGTGCCCTGAAACTATATACACCTTGTTACTTTGGCTATAAGCCAGTGGATGTGACTCCATGGGTCTTGGCCTTAGAGTGAAAAGAAAGAAGGTCTTGGAGGTAATTTGCAGCCTTCTTTGGAAACAGCCAGAGTATTATAGTCAATGAATCTGTTCCTTTCACAGCAAGGGGCAGTGGAGGGAAACGGCCCCATACTTCTCTCCAACTTCACTCTGCAACCTGAGTGGGGCAAGATCAGCTCCTTTACACCTAAACAGGGCACAAGGAGAAAAGAGAAAGAAAAAGGTTACTGACAAAGGCTAGCAGCAAATCAACAAGCGTGTCCTCCCAACAAAGGAATCCTCTCCTCCCTGGGTTCACTAGGAAATAACACTTCACTCCTTTTTTCTCCACATCCAACATACACATACAAATTAATTCACATCACAATGAACTTGGTACTCTGGTTAAGTGTCAGGTTAAATAGAGTACATAAAATCACTTTTTAGACTTCAACTGGAGACATAAAGCTAACAGAATACGCAACATCACTGTGAAAGTAACTTTCTAAAAACAGATCCAGCCGACATAGGGCAGCCAGCCAAAACTTAAAAGATATAGTTTGTTCACATAGTGAACAGATTTTTATATACTGAATGAAGTGAGGGCCCTGAAGGTGGGCTTTTTTTCTCAGGAATGGTGAATATCAAATTTCATCAAAACAAAGCTCCATTCCATTGTACTCACATGGACTCTTTCCTATATTTTCCCGAGGAAACCATTTGAACTAGTGCATTCTAGGGCAGCGTTAAGGATATTTCCTTCATAGATTTGCCTCATTATGAACTTGGTTTTATTTTAGGTCTTTGCAGCTGTTTTTTTTTCTATCCAATTTTTTTGCTAATTTATCCTAAGAATAGGCCATTCTATTTTCTCTTAGTGCATCTGTCACTATGATTATTCCTTTTCTCGATTCCCCCAATTTTCTTTTTCCTAATATAGTTGTCTTCTGCCTTCATCATGAGATTTGATGTTCACACGAGGCTTGGGCATCTTTGCTTGTTTCTGTCTGAATGGAGGCAAGGTTCTTGCATTTTTCAAATGCACAGAACCTACAAAATAAGAGGGGACTTAGAGGAGAGAGAAGGAGCCTTAGGGAACTCTGTGCCCATTTCCTTCTTTGAGATTATCCTTTCTGATGTTTTCTCTGAGATTTTTTTCAAGTATTCAGAGAAGAAGGTCTATACTTTCTAATAAGCTCTCCAAGCCACTGCTTTCCCTGGAAGAGTATGGTCTCTAAAAAACAGAAAAAACTCCATGTATTCTAATTTTTTTTTCTACTTCAGCACTCGTTATTTTTCTTCTAATTACCTCTAGTGTTCCCTGCATAATAATTAGCATTGGAACTATATCCCCCAAGCTGGTGATTGCCCTCAGTTTTTGTAATTCTATAATTGATTACTTTAGATTTTTATGAACTTTATGTCCTTATTATTTATTTTATCTCTTAAGACATATCTTTAAATATTGTGATCCCTCTGAATTCCGGTGAATCGAAGTTTACATGATAACATTTTTCCAGACGATGTTTTAGAATTCTAGGGAAGTTGGGGGGTGGGGAAGGGGATAAAGAGCAAATGGGGGGACGAGAAGAAATGGGACGGAGGGTGTTAGCTCATCAGACCAAAAACAGGGCAGCAGCGTGGCTGATGGTCCAATCATGCAGAGGTTCCTTTAAGAGATGCCAGTAGAACCACGTTTTCCTCAGGACCAGTATTGGGGAAGGAGTGTGGAGAATTCTTCTACTGATCCTTACCTTTCCTTCCCCCCATGGGTGTCAACTCCCCATATCTGAGGTTCCATTATCCAGGTGCAAAAAGACAGCCCACAGGAGGGACTGGAGTGGCCCATGAGAGCAATACTGTTCTTACCACAGCAAGATGATCTTTCTAGTCAAGGCGGACCGCCACACAGAATCCTCTGTCTCTGGTGGTTAGTAATGGTGACAGCATCTAGAACAGGTACTGGGGGCCCTGGGGGCTGCAACAGTGGGTTTTAAGAGATGTTACTCAGCAGACAGAGCCAGTGCTGTTAAAACCGTCTCGACACAACACCCTTTCTAGAGAAAATAACTCCTATTAGATGTCACATGCTGCTTCTGTCATGTTCCATATTTGGTAACTCATTTCTGAAATATTCAGTTTTGTGCATTTCTCTTGCCTCATCCCCACACGTGTCTCACTGGGGGCCTCTCTCCCTCTGGTTGCCCCTGATCTACCGCTAAATCTCAAAGCATTCTCCTTCCAAGGTCTATGCTCTAGGATTACTGTTAATTAACCCTTTAATCAGTGGAAGCTTTCTTCTTGACCAAATTCTGAGTTTTGGTTGAGTTTCCATCTGTTTATCATCATCATCCACAATAGTCTCCAACCTGCACTGGGCTCTTCTGGGAAAACAGAAACAGCTACTGATTACCTGTTCAACCATAAATCAGTCTTTCAATTATTGGACATTGATATTGTATTGCCATATTTCATTTTTTATAAATAATAACTAATATTTACATGCGTCAATGATTATTTCTTCAGGATAGTTTCCTAAAAGAGAAGTGTATGCATTTTGAACACGTTAAACTCATTATGGATTTTTCTCACAGAGGAGCATAGAAACTATGCTGATTCACAAATTCACAATTATGTGAAGCATTTCAAATATCTTGTCAAAGTAGTTAATAAAAATAATATAGATACATACTGATTTGCTTTATTATATATCTATGTAATTGTATGGTAGCATTATGCAGAACAACATGCAAGAGTTTGTATTTGGGTTTCTGCATTTACTTAATAGCTAGGATCTTATTTTCAGGGTTTTCTGTATATAAACATAAAACTAAGAGGGGAGCTATTGTGTAACATGATATGTAGAGCCATGGTAAGCCACCTACATGTTTAGAACATACATGGCTGTACTGCCCATTACCAGTATGTTTGCCTTGTTAATAAATAAAATGTGAATTTTACTTGAGTAGAGCTCTGAGCATCAGCATAAGCCTCTCTTTCTTTTCTTTTTAAAAACAAAATGTAATTTATTCATCCTAATTACAAAATGATTAGCTCCAAAGATGTAATTTTTTTCTTGTAGCTTAAAAACAATTTTATTTTGGCCTGTTACTCTTTCCTGATCATATATTAAAGTATTCTTCTGCATTTTATCTGTGTTTAATTGATTCACATTCAAACATTGTGTACATTGAGGAACCATATTTTTTCTTCATGATCATTGATAGCTCTGTAAGATAAAATGTCAATCATATTATCTGATTAATATTGTATTCCCAGTTTTGAAAGTCTTATGGCCATGGTTTGCATATGTCTTGTAATGTGGTGTCCTTCCAAAAGGTTCAGGGTCCATTGAGGCACGATTCAAAAACTTTCACCAAACAGCCTTCTTCTGCTACTTCTTTGCTGATATTCCGAACCGCCAGGATAGAAAGAGAATTGCTCTGCCAACACAAGTCTGATGGTGTTTGTCTGATATCCAAATCGTTACCTGAATATTTCATTTACAAGTGAACGAGCCCCCACTAGGTAGCAGCTGGAATCTTGAGCATGGTCAAATGCCCTGACATTGGTGAACCCGGTGGACATGCGTGCACGATGATCGAATTCGATGAATTGAGATCCTGGTTAGATTCTACTCTGTCATTGGGCCTGGTTACGGATGTATAATTTGGCACCAAAACAATCTGAGATGTTGAGGCATCAAACCTTCCACTAACAATTCCATTACAATCCTTCATTTGTCGTTTTCTTTGTTTACAGCACACGCGACCTTCATAGCATACGTAGAAGTTTGACATGACGGTTTTGTTTCCACCCACTTCAGGATTTCTGTCACTTCTGGATCAGAAGCTGGAAAAGAACCCTTGTTGGGGGTTCCACTGGGCCAGCGCTCCGGGAACACTTAGCAAGAGACTGTGGTGCTGCAGTGTCCCCTGTGCGGGTTGGTTGCGCTGATCTGCAGCTCTCCAGAAGCCGACTTTGCAGCTGCTTCTTCCAGTAAGTCACTGGAGGCTAAATCACTTGTTGGCAGAGCTGCTTTCTGTTCTGGGGCTTAGGGAAAATCCAATCAGTTTCCATGCTCTTTCCAGGTGGTTGCTGAATTCACTTTTTTGACAATTCAGTGTTAGGGGGCACTGAAGGTCCCCATTTTCTATCAGCCGTTCCTTAGTTTCTAGAGGCTGCCTATGCTCCTTGGCCATGGCTCCTTTTTCTCCCATCTTCAAAGCCAGGTTCAAGTCCTCCTTATGCTTCCAATCTTTCAGTCTCCCCCCCCTTTTCTCCCTTTTTTTCCCCCCCCCCCTCCCTTCCCCCCCCCCCCCCCCCTTTTCTTCCCCCCCCCCACCCCCCCCCCCTCCCCCCACCGTCATGACTCCTCAACAAGGCTCTGTCTATTGAGAAAAAAGGATTTTAGCCCTCACCTCTTTTTTTCTCTCTCTTTTCTCTAATATAATAAATTTCTGTTTCTCATGATGTTAGGGCAAGCACTCTACCATTGAGCTAAATTCTCAATCCCTGACTTTATTTGTGTTGCTTAAGAAAAGTTCCACATAGATTCTTCAGAAAAAATATAATTTTATTAGAGTTCGAGTAAGCACAAACTGTGTGTAATTTCAGAATTCTCTTGATGAACTGTTTAACTGTAATTTATCATCCAACAGGATGTGGTAATACTTAAAGTGGCAGAGAATATATATCCTGTGGCTTTATACTCTTTCGTTTTTAAGGACTGGATTTTCTAATTTCTGTTTAACCTTCAATTCAGCATTCTTCTCTCATTTGTTTACCATAATTCCAACTTTATTTTGCCCTGTTTCACCTCTAATTAATACTTTAGCACAAAAAGTATTTCTAAAATATAGTAATGAACCACAGGGATAGAAATTATATTGAACATAAAGGCATTCTAATCAAATGGCTATAATTGATCAGGCAAGTTTTTGTATTAATTAATAAAAGTCAATGATATATTGTCTAAAAATTACCCTCCTCGTTATAGCCTAAAAATGAGATGTTCTAGGGGGCGAAAAATAAAAAAAATTAAAAATGTTGACAATGTCTTTAACAAGTCACTGATCAGTATGCCACATGTCTCAAAATCATGAGTGTCTGAGAAACTGTCACAGGCAGGAGAAATACAGGACACAGAATGACTACTGAATGCACTGTTGTATTGTATAGTTTGCATTTACAAATAGAAGAAGTACACAAGTAGAACAACTGTGCGTTTTTTAAAAAAGTTTGTCATTTTTTCTTTTTATCGTATTTTGCACTTGTTATATACTTGTTTTGACCAAAAACATTCTGTAGTCATATAAGACATGAACATAGAAGTAAACAGATGAAGAAGGCCACCAGTGCATTACATAGCATCTATTTAACTTTTTGGACATCTAAAAATCATTCCCAACTAAAAAATTCTTAAAAAATAAGTTTGGCAGATGGAAGAGGATTGATCTACTATGAAGGGGGAAAGCATATATAAAGACCTGGTGAGAAAAAATGAAACAATGTGATTTTTTTCATTTAGCCAGTGAGGAAAATGGCACATGGCATTCAAGGTTATTTAGAAATGACATGCTCAATAAGAGGAGGGAGTGTTTTGAGGACTATGGGCTGAGAAGGAATTGGAACATCAAACATCACATCCTCGTGATTGCAGGAAAGCAGTGTGAACCTAGCCAAGGAGAAAGATTTCTCTGGGCATCACAAACTCTTGGAAGATAACTTGATTCTGCTCAATCACTTATTTAAAAAACACATGATATATTCAACTATTCTTTATTGTGCACAAAACACACGGACCCTGCATGGGAAACAGAAGAATAGAGTCCTGACTCAGAAGCTGCATTACCTGCAGAGAGACACAGACCAAGCCTGAGTCCAAGTGTCAGTGGAGCCTGATATCTGTGGGGAGAGTCGGGGGAAGTAGGGCTGGTAGGATCCTGGGCGTCGGAGGTGGAGGTGCAGGCTGTGAGGGCTTCCTAGAGAAGGCTGTGTCTGTGCTGAGCAGGGCAGAAATGAGGAGTAGTATGTCAGATGTACAAGAGGGAGAACACTCCAAAAAAAGGAGAATTACTATAGTGTTCAAAAGGACAAGTTTTTTTGGCTGGTTGGGGGAGCTGCAGGCAATTTACAGAAGACTCAGGCTATGGTTCCTAATAGAGGTGACCAATTCCTACTTTGTAAATAAAAAACGTATTGACCATTTCCATGTAACTCCAATTTGGAACAAAATTTATTTACCACACATAAACAATATGTTTGCGGTTATTTAAATAAGCATTAGGAAAAATAACTGAAATTCACTACAACAGATACAAGACAAACAGAACAACCTTCATTGCAATTCAATAAAATACAGAAAGCAAAACACTTTGCCTATAGAAACTAACTCCCACGGTTAAGAAGACTAGGAGAAAGCCACATGTAGTATTCACCCACAGGTTCTCAACTTTTTTTTTTTTTTTTTTTTTTGGTACCGGGGATTGAAATCAGGGGCACTCGACCCACTGGGCCACATCCCCAGCCTTTTTTTTGTATTTTATTTAGAGACAGGGTCTCACTGAGTTGCTAAGTGCCTCGCCATTGCTGAGGCTGGCTTTGAAAACTCGCCGGTATCCTCCTGCCTCAGCCTCCCCAAAGTGCTGGGGATTACAGGCGGTGCGCCACCGCGCCCGGCTACAGGCGAGCACACCCCAGCGATGAGGCGAGGATTGGGAAAGGTAGAAGTCGCTGGTAATCACCCCGCCTTCAAAAAGACCCTGAAACCGAATTTACCAGGGTGAGCCGGTCAAGGTCAGACTCATTATATTGAAGAAGATGGCCGGCGTTTATAGAAGACATGGGCCAATCCGCAGAAAGTTTCATAGGGAGCAATAGGGAGCATAAGCAAATCACATTGGCAGAAGCCAGTAGCCTCTCTTAGAGGCGATTTGATTCTCACGACACGTCAGGAGAACGCCTCCATGATTAGGCCAAGTTCCCGAAATCAGAAGTGCGAGGCAGCCAGAGAGGTTTTTCTATTCTTTAGGCCTATGTAGTTCTTAAGTCCCCAACCGATGCAGATAATACTAATTACTGAGAATCACTCCAGTATGATCAGAAAAAACCATGTCACTCTGGAGTCTTCTGATGATTCTCCCCAAACTCTTTGGCCCAGCTTTGCTGTGAGCCCAGCAGGGCTCCAGCACACAGTTTACATTGCTAATCTGCATCTCTGCGCACCACCCAGGTTCATCTGTCAGTACATATGATCCGGGCAACTCTCAGGAGCATGGAATTCCGACAGTCCACAAACTACATCTTATCATCGTTGAGAATTGCAAGCATGAGCAGAGAAGCTAGCTAACAGTGCATCAGACAATGCTTTATGCTACAATGCTCTGAGATTTAGATTTAAAATCTCTAGGAACTAATATCCGGATTATCAATAAATTTTCCTGAAGCAAATATAAAAAACAAACCATGCTATTGTGATGCTAAGAAGATTACTCTTACACTTGAAGAGGGTGGCCATTCACTCATACTCCAGCTCATGGACGCACACCAGGAAGAAGAGAGAAAGGTCTGTTCTGACACTGCCTTTTTCTGTGAATTGGCATTCACCCCAGCCCAGTTGCTGCTCCTCACTAAGGGTACGCCGTCGTTCATTCCCTTACTACTCAAGTTACAAGACAGGTGATTTTCTAGACCCAAACAAACACAAGGAAATGGCCATTCGTTTCCACATTTTTCTAACTGACGAAGATATTCTGTTCCCTATATCTGAGTCTTATGCCTTGTAGGAAACAAATATTTACAGCAAACTTACTTTAGCACACAGGAACGTCTCCTTGAGTGGGCTGAGACTTACTAAAACTCTGCTGATGTTAAAGAATAGTTCCCATGGGCAATGAATAATACAAAACTCTTAAGACTCCCTGGGAATCATGCCATGCTCCCAACCCAGCGTCTTCCAGGATTTATACAAAATTGGGTACCCTAGTTGTTCCAGGTACACGTCACTAAATGTCTGTCCACTCTTTTACACCATCCCAAATTGAAAAACATTCATCAGGAACACAAGATACACTGCTAAAGGGTGGTCGCATGGAATTCTGAATTCTGGAAACTCACAGAACACTTTCACATGCTATGAACACTTTAGAGATAGATGTTGTAGCTTGGGGGGTCTTAGGGGCACAAGGGCAAATGCATTTGTGCTCGAGCCCAGTGTTGAAGTGGTGGAGTGGTAGATTTTTAGCTACAGCCAATTATAAAAGCAAAAGACCTATATAATTAAAAAGGATTTAGGAAAATTATGTCCAACAGTAGATAGACATGATCTTACTTCATTAGAAATTTTTTGAAGCGAATACAAAAAACATACATACATCCCAACTATTAGCAAAAAAACAAAAAAAGTGAATTCAGCTAAATTTGCAATGATGATATTGAGGATCCCTAGGCTGACATGGTCTCCATTTATCTGATTCAAAAGATAATGTTCTACTATTTCTTGGTACATTGGAATGTAACATTATTATAATTTGGGTGGAATATGGTAGGATTCCTGTTATCACACTTGAGAGGGATATAATAATATGAATGAGGTTGGCTTGAAATGAACCTCATTTTAACTGTGCTTATTATCTAGAAATATGTAGATATGTATTACAATGGGTAGGGCTCCAGAAATAAAGTATTTCGAGTCCTTATTGATGTAAACAAAAGAGTAAATTAATGGGGGGAAAGTGCAAAATTCCATTTTAGAAGACTTTCAATTTTAATTATGCAGATGCTATCCATCTTAAAACAGGACTCATGACTCCTTAAAAGTAGTCTTTTTGTTGTAATTTCCTTCTAAGGAATATTGATATGCAAAAGGGAAAAAGTAACCTTACTGGTAGAACATTCTTGACAAAACACCATGGTAGCCAGATTATCAAGTTGAAAAAATCAATAGTTGGTTGGGATGTTGGTGCATTCCAGTGACTTGGGAGTCTGAAGCAGGAGGATCCACAGTATCATCGCCAGCCTGATGAGACCTTCTCTCAAAAAGGAAAAAATTAAAAAGAGTTTGGATGAGGCTCAGTGGTAAGTGTCCCTCAAGTTTCAATCTTTGGTTTAAAAAAAATTTTTTTAAAAGTCACATAATATACCTTTAACTTTAATTAGAAATTGCACTTCCCCTTTGTGTTTGTTTTCCAACAAATCTATAATGCCAATTATAATCATTTAAAAAATCAGACAACTTTCCATTAGAGGCATTCTACAGTTAATGTGAACAATATTTCTCAAACTGTCAGGTCATAAAATGAGGAAAGTCTACTAAAAAATAATAGCCTAGCGGAGCCTAAAGTTATAATGGTTTAAATTTAATTGGGAATCTTGGATGCTTTACCTGGAATATAAACTAAAAATAGTTATTTAATAAAAGTAAGGAAATCAACACATACATAGTTTAGTTGATTTATTAATAAATAATAAATGTATATTGTTTGAAAGTACCACTAGCAACTTTTTAATAGTTGATGCAGCTGGGACGATCAGTATAACCACTACACCAAATGGTCTCCCTACTTTTGTTGTATATATGAAAAAATTTGTATTGAAACTCTATACAAGTTCCTAGAATTGAAATTGCTTTCGCTATCAAATGTAACAAATTAGAATATAGTAATTGAATTTTTTAACAACAGCAAATCAGTTGCTCTCATTGCTACCAGATGATCATGGTCGTTCGGTTCATTTTCAGGTAAAACAGAACTAGGAATGAGTTTGTATCATTAGAGGATTTCATATTGCAAAGGGCCCAGTACTGGTCTTGTTAAGTATATAGGCAGCTCCTCTAGAGTTTTATTCATCTCACGTGACTGAACGTTCATACCCAATAGAGTAGAGCTCATCGTAACGATTGTTTTTTTTCTTTTTGTTTTTTTACTTAATCTAAGATCGTTAGAAATGACAGCAGAAGGCTTTACATTTCATATTTACACATTTAGAGCACTTTTTTTCCCTTTCACCCTTTTGCCCCCTCCCTTCCTTCCTCCCCATTGGCCATTCTCAGTAGAATGCATTCCGGTTCTATAATACACACATAGAGCCTCTTTTTCACATAACCACTGTGTGTTATACAAAGTCTATTTATTCATTACTATTAAGTCTTCAATCATTAATTTAGGTAATGATATTCCTCTTATTATACCTCCCCTTTTTTTCCCAACGCCCCCTCCATACCCTCTAGCTCCTCCCCTTCTCCTCCCTCCCTTTGACCACTCTAGTGTCCTCTAAAAAATTCTTTTCCTAAGTACCGACACCCCAACCACCACTGTGATTCTGACGCCTTATATCATATCAAAAACATTTGGTACTTGGATTTTTGAGACTGACTACTTCACTTAGCATTATGTCCTCCCAACTTCATCCATTACCTGCAAATGCCATTATTTTATTTTATTTATTGCTCTGAGTAAAATTCCATTGTGCATTACATACCACTTTTCTTAATCCACTCATCTACTGAGAGACATCTAGGTTGGTTCCACAACCTAGCAATTGATGAATTGTGCAGCTATAAACATTGAGATGCCGCGAGTGTCGCTGTAATATGCTGTTTTGCCTGCACAGAGACGAGACCTTTGGGAATAGACCCAAGGCGTGGGAGGCTGGGTCATGTGGCGCAAGAGGGTTCTCAATATTGGTCTAGTACGTTTTCCCTGAAGAAATACTCCATACTGCTTTCCTAAATGGTTGCACATTTTGCAGTCCCTATTCAAGCAAGCATTGCGCGTGCCTTTCCCCCACGTCCTCTCCAACATTTATTGTTGTTTGTGTTCTTTAATAGCTGCCATGTCTGCTAGGTGTGATGAAATGATATCTTGTAGGTTAGTTTTATTTGCATTCTCTAATTACCAGTGATGTTGAGCATTTTTCATGTATTGTTGATTGATTGTATATCTTCTCCTGAGAAGTGTCTGTTCATTTATTGGGCCCATTTATTATTGGGATATTTGTTCTTTTTTTATTGTTGAGTTTTTTGCGTCTTTTTACCTTCTAGAAATTAGTGCTCTGTTGATGTGCATGTATTAAATATTTGTTTTCCCACTTAGTTGGTTCTCTATTCACCTCATGATTGTTTTCTTGTGCTGAGAAGAAGAACTTTTTAGTTTGAATCTATCCCATTCATTAATTCTTGCTACTAATTTTTGTGTACCAGAATTCTATTAAAGGAACTTGGGGCTCTAATTCGACATGTTGATTGGAACTTACTTTTTCTTCTATTAGGCGTATTGTGTCTGGTCTAATTCCTAGGTCCTTGATTCTCTTTGAATTGAATTTTGTGCATGATGACGAGATAGGGGTTAATTTCATTTTGTTTGCATATGGATTTCCAGCTTTCCCAGAAACCATTTGTTACAGAGGCTGTCCTTTCTCACCTGTACAATTTTGGCACCCTTTGTCCAATATAAGATTAGCTGAAATTATAATGTATTATTCTCGTGTCCTCAATTCTATACCATTGGTCTACCTGTTGTTTGGGCCATACCATGCTGTTTTTGTTTACTATTGCTCTATAGTATTAAATTTAAAATTCTGGTATGGTGATGCCACCTGCTTCACTTTTCTTGCTAGAAGGATTTGCTTTAGCTATTCTGGGCTCTTAATTTTCTAGATGAATTTCATGACTCCTTTATCTATGTCTTCGAGAATGTCATTGGATTTTTTATTGGAATTGCATTAAATCTGTTAATCGCTTTTGGTATATGGACATTTTGACAATAATTTAATTCTGCCTACTAGGAACAAGGAATGTCTTCCCATCTTCTGCGGTATTCTATAATTTTTTCTTTCTTTAGTGTTCTATAATTTTTTTAAAGAGGTTTTCACTTCTTTCATTAAAGTTGATTCTCAGGAGTTTTTTGTTGTTGTCTGTCTGTTGGTGTGTTGTTGTTGTTGTTGTTTGGTGTATTGTGAAACGGGGTAGTTTTCATCATTTCCCTTTCAGAGGTTTGTCACTGATGTACAAACAAAAGGCTTTTGACTAATGGGTATTGATTTTTATATCATGCCACTTTAATGAATTCATTTACTAGTTGTTCAAAAGTTTTCTGGTAGAGGTTTTTTGGGTTTTTAGGTATGATTAACATGTCTATCAGCAAATAGTGCTAATTTGAGCTCTTCTTTTCTATGGTGGATCCCTTTCAGTTCTTTCGTCTGTCTATATTGCTCTGGCCAGAGTTTCTAGTACTATGTTAATATAAACAGTGGTGTGAAAGGGGGCACCATGTCTTGTTCAGTTTTTAGAGGAATGCTTTTTTAATCTTTTCTCCATTTAAGATAATGTTAGCGGGGTTTTGCATAAATGTGCGTTTATGATGTTGAGTTATGTTCCTGTTTATTCCTAGTTTTTCTAGTGTTTTGAACAGTAATGAGTGTTGTATTTTGTCGAATGCTTGTTCTGGCATCTATTACGATGATCATATGGTTTTTATCTTTGAGTCGATTGGATGTGATGTATTATGTTACTTGATTTCCAAATGTTGAACCAACCTTGCATCCCTCGGGATAAACCCCACTTGATCGTGGTTGCACTTATCTTTTTGATATGTTTTTTGTGATTCGATTTGCAGGATTTTGTTGAGAATTTTTGCATCTATGTTAATTGAAGTATTGTGGCCTGAAGTTTTCCTTTTTGGCTTTGTCTTTTGCTGGCTTTGGAATCAGGGTAATAGTGGCCTCATCGGAAGTGTATGGGATAGCTCCCTCTTTTTTCATTTCTTGAAAATAAGTTGAAGAGCAATGGTTTAGTTCTTCTTTGATGGTCTTGGATAGAACTCGGGCTTGTTAAAGCATCAGGCCCTGGGCTTTTTCTAGCTGGGTAGGTTTTTGATGGTGTCTTCTATTCCTCACTTGAAATTGATCTATTTAAATTGTGTATATCCTCCAGATCCAGTTTGGACAATTCTTACGACTCTAGGAATCTGTCATTGTCTTCAGTAATTTTCTCTTTTATTAGAGTTACATGTTTTCAAGTCATTTCTATTTATCTTTTGTATATTGAGGGTGTTTGTTGTGATATTTCCTTTTTCATCTGGATGTTAGTGATTTGCGTTTTTTCTCTCCTTCTTTTCGTTTTAGCATCCACTAAAGGGTCTGTCAATTTATTTATTTTTTCAAAGAACCAAACTTTTAGTTTTGTCAATTCTTTGAATTGTATTTTAGACTCATTTCATTAATTTTCAGCTCTGATTTAATTACACTTCCTGTTTTACTGCTCTTGGTCTTTGGTCCTGTTCTTTCTTTTTCTAGTACTTTGAGGTGCAACGTTAAGTCATTTATTTGTTGGGGTTTTTTTTTTCCTTTTGAGGATGAATTCAGTGCAGATGAATTTTCCCTTTCTACTGCTTTCATAGTGTCCCAGAGATTTCTAATAAGATGTATTCTGTGCTTCTCATTTACTTCTCGGGATTTTTTAATCTCCTCCTTGATGTCTTTTCACCCCTTTTCATTCAGTAAACATGTTGGTTAGCTTCCAGTTGGTTGGAGTAATTTTTTTTATTTCTTGGTTTTATCATTGATTTTCCCAATTTCATCCCCTTATGGTCTGATGAATACAGGGAAATTATCTCTGCTTTTTTATATTGCTGGGGTTGCCTTGTGGCATAATATAGGTCTATTTGGAGATGAGCCATTGTGCTGGTCTGAGAAGAAAGTGTATTCACTTTTTACTGAAGGATGGAAATATTCTATCTATGTACATTAGGTCTAAATTATTAATTGTTTTAATGAGGCCAAAGTTTCTTTATTTAGCTTTTGTTTGGATGATACTATCCAGTGGGTGATAGAGGTGTGTTTAAAGTCCCCTAGAATAACTGTGCTGTGATCTTTTTATTCTTGAACTTGAGAAGGGTTTGTTTGGATGAATGTAGGTGTTCCCATTCTTTGGGGCCATATAGGATTTATAATTGGTATATATTGTTGATGAATAGTTCCTTAATCAGTGAGAAAATATCCACCTTTGTCCCCTTTTGATAGCTTTGACTGGGAATACTGCTTATTTGATATTGAGAATGGAAACCCTGCTTGCTTCCTTGGCACTTTGTGAGTGGTAAGATTTTTCCCAGCCTTTCACCTTCAGTCTATTGATGTCTTTTTCTATGAGGTGGGTTTTCTTGGAAAACAGCATATTATTGGGCCGATGTTTCTTTTAATCCAGTCTGATAATCTGTGTTTTTGAATGGTGAATTTGGCCATTAAAACATTCACAGGTTATTATTGAGATATGATTTGTATTCCATCCATTTTTATTTTGTTATGGTAATTTACCTTGATTTGTTTCTCCTCTGCTGGTAAATTCTTTAGTTTAATATCTCCCTTTGTTGATTTTTCATTTGCTACTTTTCTTTTCTTCTTCATGGAATATTTTGCCCTGATGTTCAGATGTGCGGCTTTCGAGGTTGCGAATCTTTTAAACTTGTGTTTTGTCGTAGAGGGTTTTTATTTCATCTTCGAATATAAGCTTATTTTGGCTGGTATAGGGATTCTCAGTTGACTATCCCTTTATTTCAGGGCTTGAAATATGTTAAGTCCAGGATCTTCTAGCTTTTAAGGTCTGAATGAAAAAGGCTGAAACATAGGTTTAATTGGTTTCCCCATATATGTAATCTGTTTCCCTTTCTCTTGTGGCTTTTATAATTCTCTCCTGTTCAGTATAGTAGAATTTTTATTATGATGTGCCTTGGTGTGGATCTGGTTGTGATTTGTAGTTTGGTCGTTCGGTAAGCCTTCTTGGTCTTGGTTTTCCATTCATTCAGGCTTGGTCCTGCCTGATCCTAGCCAGCGGCGGCGGGAGGGGAGAGCCAGGCTCCTGCGGGAGAGGGAGCCCTGTGGGGTCCAGGCAAACTAGCAGGCCAGCGCTGAGGCGCAGGGTCCGGGCACGAGGTCCTGCCGCGGCTCCTCGCCAGCCTCGGGCCATAGGAAGCCCAGGGCCAGGCGGAGGAGATCCGCAATGCCTGATCTACCGGCCCCGCTGCCGGCCACCCCCTCCGCTCCCCCGCCACCCCCCTCAGGCTCCCCGTCTTATTCTCCCCCGTTCCCGCCGACGCCCGCGCCTGCCCAGGTGGCAGGGTGGATGATCAATCCAGGAGGCTTGCATCCCGGCCAGCAGTGAACCTAGCCGGGCCCTCACGGTGCAGGGGGCAAGGCCCTGCTCTCCCCACGGGCAACGGCCATGAAGGGGCAGGTGGCATGGCAGAAGCAGAACACAGGCGACAACCTTCCACCAGATATGACACCACCGACCAGAGCTTGGACGTGTTTGGCAAGCAAAGACACATGCCCTGAGCGTCCTGTGTGAGAGCAGAGAAGATGCAGCATCACCGTGTCACGGTATACAAACTGGTTTGGCAACAAATGAATCAGGTGCAAGAAGAATTATTGGCAAGTTTCAGGAAGAAGCCGAACCTGTATGCTGCAAAGACAGGCCTTGACAGCCACCATGCATGGACACAGGAGTGCAGAAACACCAGACCAACTTCACCCACCGCGCCAAATTCTGGTTCTTTGGGTTCTGTTAACCTCAAATTCTTGGGCCAGTTCATGAACATGGCCAGATCTGAATGGGGATTCTTACCCAAGGGTTCCGGACGTTGGAAGCCAAATATGCAGTCACAGGTGGATACCTCCTTCATGTTATCAGACGGGAGGCTAACATGATGGCCTTGGAGGAAATTACTGTACAGTCTGCATAATTTTTTAAATAGTGATGGCAGGCTGGCAGGACGCTACAACTCCATCTTAAGTGGATTTCCCCTACAGAAGCTCAGGGACGTGTACACTCTTACTCTAATTAATCTCTATCTGGCCACACTTTTCCACTGAGTCATGCCTTGAGAAGTGCACTCAGTGCAACAAGAGGAAAAGGAAATGCATTCTTGTAGTCCACCTCTACAGCTTTACTGTAGAATCTTGTCTAAATAGGAACTGGGTAAATCTGTTTTGTATTTTTTTTAAGGAATCATAACCATTTTTTTTTGTAATTTTTTTTAATACTTAAAACACCACACTGTTAAAAAAAAAAAAGCACTTTACATAGGCCAAGATTTAATGTTCTTGACAGACCTGTAGGTATGTTTATCATAATTTATTATCAATATTTTACATTAATGGTTTCACTGTTGCCAATTAATTGGCCTGAGGGTAAAAAGTAAATATAAGCTAACCTCAATTCTTTAGATCAGGATGCAAAGTTGCCACCTCACCTATAATGAACTCCTTGCATATTTCCAACACAGATTTGGATTATTGTTCTTTCATGTCATAATGGGGTTGGAATAAAAGACGCAGTTTGTCTAATGTCTGTTAATGATGGTTAATGTTTAATGAACCTTCCTCCATCACCTTTGTGTTGCGATCTCTTGCATTATAATTAGTCAGGAGATGGTAGCCTCTTTTCCCTATGAAAAGCACCAGTGGCCTGAGTCTGCTATGGTAATGAGATTATGGATCCAGGTGTGCTGAGATGAAGATAACTTGCTGCCACGATGTTGTTGAAAAGGAGACCCGTCTGGGTTTTACAGAGTGTGCTGGGTGCTACACAGACTTTCAAGGTTTGCCCTTTGTTCCTTTGGGCATCCACAGAATGCCATGTTGTCTGGAGTGTTTATTATATTAGCAAAAGAGTATTATACATCTCACCAATCAAAACACAGCTTTATTACCTCATGCAAACTCATAAGAACCAATAGAATTTCAACATGTTCGTAGCTTAGAGTGCCACTTACTACCTCTGAACATACTCACCTGTAGTTTTCGTCCTTCTACTTTAACATCTTGTAATTACTAGAATTGTAATGGATATTGTAATCCTTCGAAGAAAATCAGGGTTGCATTGCAACTTTAACAAAAATGAGAATGGGAAACAGTGGTCTTAGTTTAACAAAGGATCACTAAAACGTTGTAAATGCTACAAAACATTTTGAATGTTCCTCATCTTGGTATAGTAACCGCATCAAACACAAACAACAAAAAAAAAAAGCATTGACTAATGTGATAAAATTCAGATTTTTGCAATTCAGTACTGTATATTACATTCACCCTGTTTTGAGGAGGGGCCCCTTTCCTCTCTCTTTTTGTATTGTATGTAATTCTGAACCTGATTTAGTCATGCAAATAATGAGTGGCGGTGTTCTAATGTATAAAATATGTTTTTGAGGTCCTTTTGTTGTACCCAAGCGCAATGCTAAATAAACTCAAGCCATGTCACACTTTGATCTAGAAAGAAGACTTCATTAACTGATCAACGCCACCATTCATACACACCATGCAGCATAACAAGATGGTGCCAGCAGTTTATTTCCAAGTGTTTATAAAGATGAAAAATCACACAGGGTGGAAATATACAATTGGTTGCAGGTTTCTGCCAGTGCAAGCAAGCCATGTACAGTATCTGTATTTGGGGCAGTCATGGGACAATGTAATGGTACAATGATATTTTTCCCATGGGACTATTCCAGGTTGGCATAGTAAAAAAAAAAATCGTGGAGGAACCTGTTCTAGAAGCTTCACTTGGGGCCTAGGTGGTGCCTAGATGATTTTGTCACAGTCCTTGGCCTATGGCCAGGTACCAGATACTGCCAAGGCTTTGGGCCTCTCTTGTGGAGGGCCCCATCCATGGGCTCCTAGGCAAGTACTTGGGGACTTCCCTCCATTTCTCAGCATAGGCAGAATAATCACACTATTCATGCTGTTCTGCTAAGGATTGTGGGAGAAGATGATGTAAGCCATCATGTTGGCCCCAATAGCTTGGATTACTGGGGTTGCACACAGAACCCTTTGAACCAGCATAGCATAGAATGGGATGAAGGCCTGTGCAGCTAAGGGCTACCTTCTCTGGTGGTCTATCATGCATGAGAAACCGCTTGCATCCCGCAAAAGTGTAATTGCTGACTTAAATAGTAAGGTTCAATTAATGGGGGCCATGGGTCTCCACTTATGGCACCATGGATGGTTCCAGCGTAATGGTCTGGTCAAGAGGCTCTTTGGAATCTCCCCCAGTGTTGGATTTCACTTTTTAGGCACTGTGTATTAAGGCAGAGTTCATTGGTTATTTCCTGTCCTACCCATCGGAAGGTGGAATTTTACTTGTTGTGCTTTCAACTTGAGGAGGAGGTGGTGGAGGGGGGTCTCTTGGACATCTGGCAATCACAGGTCTGGAGGCATCAGTTCTAGGCCACAGGCCCTTGAGCCAGGGAACCCAAGGGCTCCGCCTGGTACTCATTTTCATCCTCTGGCAACAGGTACCTGGTTGTTCAAGTCTAAGGCCTGGACTTAATTCCCTCTCCCTCCTCCAAGTGGGCGTTTTCTCTCTCCATGTTGTTGGAGTTGGGGTATGAATGAACATTTTTTTTGGCAACTTTACTTCCTGCTTCCTTCAATGTGTCTTAGTATTATGCTAAAAAACCAGAGCTGGGGTCGCTCTTACCTGTTTCCTTAGCGTCTTGAGAAAGTAGTTTCGTGCATGAACAGACTCAGTGCCATCCTTGCTCACCCATCTGAAAAGGGTCCATGCTTCAGACCCCTTTGGTGTGATTCTTTCAGAGAACCTCAGCAGCTGCCCTCTGTGTGTGAATGAGGAGCTTTCCAGGGAAACCTAGGACCAGGGTAGAGCTCTACTCACTGGCTTCCTATGGGAGTCAAGATGTCCTGGGGACATCTAGGGGTGAGGTCTTGCCGTGGGGGAGGAGGTGGTGCCGTCAAGGGTAGCAGGTCGCTTATTCTCCTTCCTATACCTGCACTTTCTCCTGGGACGTCATAGTTCAGGCTGCAGCCCTGAGGGACACCATGGCCTGATGGCACCAGTTTCTGTTTTCTCAGGGGGTCAGGAGGGAAGAAGCCTCACTGCGACCTCTGAGCTGCACAAATTGGTGTTTGAGGTCTTCCTCTGTCTCCAGATGATCAGCTGCCTAGCGCCCCACCCTCAGCCTAGGCTGGAGTGTACGGAAGACCTCGTGGTAGGTCTGCAGCCTTAAATGGTTGTGTGTTGGCGGGGTGGATGTGAAACTTTATTAGGAGCACTTTTGGATAAGGTCAGTGAACTGAGGGAATGAGGCTTGGATTCTGGGATTTAGCAGCTGAAGTGCAGCGTTAAGAAATTTATAATAATTTTTAAAATTTGTTTTAATTAGTTATGCATTGACAGTAGTATGCATTTAGTGCACTGTGATATATCACGTATAGATGGGATAGAATTTCTCTTTTTCTAAGTGTACATGTGCAGAATCATATTGGTCATGTAGTCACATATATACATACAGGAAAATGTCTGTTCCATTCCACTATCTTTCTCCTCCCCACACCCCCCTCTCTCCCCTACCCTCACTTCCCGATTACCTAATGTAAGGTAACACTACTCTTCCCTAGTACCCACCCCTGCTACCTTTTGTGAATTAGCATCCACATATTAGAGAAAACATTTGGTTTTGGTTCTGTGGATTGGCTTATTTCGCTTTGAATGATTTATTCTCCAACTCCAACCATTTTATTGGCAAAAGCCATAATTTCATCTTCTTTAAAGACTGGAGTAATATTCCATTGAGCTTATATCCTGATTTTCTTTATCCATTCATCTATTGAGGGACATCTAGGTTGGTTCCATAGTCTAGGTATTGTGAATTGAGCAGGCGATAAACATTGATGGTGGCTGGTGTCACTATAGTCTGCTGATTTTAAGTCCTTTGGTATAACAAGGAGTGGTGCATAGCTGGGTCAAATGGTTTTTCTCCATTCCTCAGTTTTCTGAGGAATCTTCCATTACTGCTTTTCCATAGTGATTGCACAAAATTTGCAGTCCACAACAATGTAATGTATGATTTTAATCACCCATAATCATTTAGAAATTTAACAATTTTTGAGTACGTTTTCCTTTCCATTTTTCAATGTTTATTGAGATGAAAATCACAGACTACACAATTCACCAGTTAAATGTAAAATTCAACGTTTGCTAATTTTTGGTTTTGTCTTTTTAAACCATATGGGACAGGGTTGTGCCATTATCGCTCACAGTTGAACTTTAGAATACTTTCCCTGTTATAAAAGAAAAATAATTCTACATTAGCAGTAACTTCCAATTCCTTCACCTCTGCATTCCCTACGGGCAACCACTACTTTTCTCTGTCTTTCTCTCTCCTTATTTAACACACTCACCACACATACACACACACATCTTCATCCTAGGTTTGAACTCTGAAGTCACTTGGCTAAAAAGCTTAACTGTGGCCAGGTGATGAACGGCGGCCAAGGAACACAATGCCCCAGGGGTTTAAGATTTTTCACCCGGTTGACTTAGGTGGTAAGAGCCTTAATGAGGAGGTAGCTAGGATGGCGGGCTGGCTTGAGAGCAAAAGAGGAGACATTTAATTTTCTCTTCCTGACCTATTGTAATCTACTAAGGATCTTTCTGTGCCTCGGTTGAACACTGTGTAACGCAGCGTAAGATGAGCTTGTGACTTCGTGTGTATACTTGTTAAGGTGAAGAGTATTTAAGCAGGAAGGGTTGGAGTTGTTTGGGGGTGTTGTTGGAGTTGGGAGAGAGAGTCCGAAGAGACTAGCAGAATAAAGAACTTACGTTTCCTGTCTGCCTCCAGAATTCTTTCCCGCGGGGTATGTTGCTGCAGGCGGCAGCCCGCTGCAGGCGTGGAACAAGTGGTGGCCCGATCGGGAATTCGGAATCGGCACGTGTGAGAAAAAACAATTTTGAAATGGGCTCAAAAATGAACAAACACACCATGCTGCTAAATCTAGTCAAGAATTATTAGAAATAGCTGAAGGTACGTTGCTCTCAAATGAACCTGGGACCCAGGATGTTACTACCAGTGAGAGTAGTAGTAATGAGGATTCAAGTAAAGTGATTATGAAAGCATAGCTCCACTGAGTCAGTTAGGACAGTAAGGATAGTAACGAAAGGGAAAGTTAAAAAGAGGACCAAGATAAGGGACCGTTCAAGTGGAGGAACCACTTGTGCCTCTGCTCCCCCTCAGGGTTGAATCAATTACATGAAAAAACTATGAGGGGTCTTTCTGAAACACTTGCAAGCCCTTGAAACAGAGATTAATGGTCTCTTTCTGAGCCGCTTGGTGCCCGTCGAGTGTCAAAAATTGCAGGGACATGGGATTGGCAGTATTTGAAAAATGATAATGTGCAAAGGGTCAGCTTCAACCTTTAGATTTTAAAAACCATAAGAAATTTCAAAGAAGCCAAATACATTGACATATGGACCCAAGCTCCGGTTTACCCATAAGTATGCTTTGAAAGCCTTAATGCATTAAATTTAACTTCTTCAGGATCTGAAAGGGCTTAATAAAAGGCAGTATTGAGTTGGGGACAATACTTGCTTTGGAGGTCTCAATTCAAGAGTTCTGAGTTGAATAGCTAGAAGAAATGCATCTGCAGGATTTCCAGGACCAAAACAATAGACATGTTAACTGGAGTAGGGCATTATGCTGATTTTACAGCTTCAAATTCAGTACGATCCGGTGTTTATGCTCAATATACTCTGCAGCTGTTTGGGCATGACGGAAAATTTAAAGGAATTAATGGTGATCTACAGGGTGCTTGGTCTAGATTAATTCAGGGACCTAAGGAGCCATATGCTGACTTTGCTGATAGACTTGAGACTGGCAGGTAGGTGTTTGGAGTGTTGATCAAGCCAGGCCATTAGTTGTTCTGCTGGCATATGAAATGCCAAACACTTTGATAAAACCAGCCTAATTCCATCTAAGACTGGGGGAGCCATCTGAAAAGAGTTATGAATAAGCCACTTCAGTTTTCTATGAAATGCTACGATTCTGATTTGGCTTGAGCTTATTGTCTGGCATTCATTCCCAGGCCCTTGAGGCTCGCTCAGGGCCTGGCTTTCCTTGGCCAGATAACAACTTCTCTCTCTCTCAAACTAACGGTGCTCCTAAACTTTTGATGTGGGGTTTGATATTACTCCCCTTTTTTTCTTGGAATGCAATGCATGTAGATAGTTGTTTGCTACTTGCTTTGCATACACATGTCTGACCTTGTTAGCTGTAAGTTCCCTAAGATTTTCTGTAACTCTTTGAACTATTAAAAACCTTGTCTTCCCGGAGCGTGGGGCTGACCCCAAGCCCAGTGTTTGGGAGGGGCAAGCCCTGGCCAGCTCTCTTTATATGGTATACATATAAGCTTGCTTTAATCTATAATTGGAGTTGGTGGTCTTTCCTTGCATCTTGGATCAAACATTTTGGAGGCCCCAGCAAGATTCAGACCTACTACAAATTGTGAAGCCGGGGACCTTCACTCTGGGACTCCAGGGCGGGTAGTGCTACCTAGGGGGCGTGCGCACCATGAGACATTCCAAGGCCCCAGAGGAAGTGTGCCGTTCAGTCCTTTCGGATACTGGAGTGAAACTGCCGCATCAAAAATTAGCACGTCATCCAGTGGAAAAAAAACCTCCACAGGTAAGTGGCGCCCTTAGTAACTTCTGGTATCTGGTTTTGAGATCTCTTCTGGGGACAGCGATGGTGCCTGGCGAGGCACATACACTCCTGTCCAGGGCCAGTAGCGAAAGGTCGCCACTGCTTTCTGGTTCTGGGATCGGGAATTCCTACTGGGGACTGCGAGGTGCCTGGCGAGGCACATACGCACTCCTGTCCGGAGCATTAGCAAGATGTTGCAACTGCTCCCGGGTTGGTTTGGCGCTGGTTCTTGGTCTGTTGTTCTGTATTGTCCTGTGTTCTGTTTTTTTGTTTTGTTTTGTTTTTGTTGTTTTTGTTTTTCTGCTTTTCATTGTGTCTCTCTGTTGTAAATGTTAAAATATTGACAAATGGGTATTAATAAGACAAATAAGCCTGATACTCCTTTGAACTGGGTATTAAGGAATTTTGCCAAACTTTATCCCCATTTTGTTAAGCGGATTCTGATTATCCCATCACCATAGAATACGCCTTCCGAACCATTCGGTGAGGTTAGAAATGGTCCACCTTCGGAGTCGGTGGGCCCCTGAGGGCACCTTGATCCCAAGTGGCATGGGTATACTATACATCACTCTTGCTAATTCCTGGGCCACCCCCATGATCAAATAGGATATATTCTACCTGGGCGGTGATGAGCATCACTAAGTCCCGCTGGATGAAGGTTGGATGGTCCGGAACGGACAGGGAGGGCAAGCCCTGGTTATGGCTGGGAGAACTCCCAGGGTCCCTTCAGAAAACAAACATAAATCCACTAGAGCCCTGTCCTACAGGACTCTCGGAGGATCCCTCTTCCCCCGGAGGCTTCAGCTCCTCTTTATTCCCCCCTGCCGCGGTGCAGTCGCAGTGCTCCACTAACATACTCCACCATCTCCTCTCCCTCCCCGCAACCGGCGTCCTCAATTGCCCAATCATCCACTCGTCCAAACTCTATCTTCCCAAAGGAGCCAGCCCCTGTCTTTCTCCTCCCCATACCCGACAGGGCCTCCGTATGGAAGGCCTGCCTTCATTGCTTCCCCTGGCCGACCTGACCGGCTCCATTTTATTAATATCCCTTGAAGGGAAACCGATCCCGGCCCTGTTCTTCTCTCCGCCAGATTCCAGAAGGTCGCTAGTGTATGTTCCATTTTCCACAACAGACCTTTATAAATGGAAAAAACCAGAATCCCCTTTTAGCACGGGATCCTAGTTCCCTTGATTTCTCTGGTTGAATTCCATTTTCTTTAATCCCCTCCCCACCTGGGATGACTGTCAACAGATTCTCCATAGCTCTCTTCACCACTGGAGGAAAGGAGCGATTCCTGGGCAGAAGCGGCTAAAGCGCTGCCTGGGCTAAGTGCTCTTACAAGCGACGAAAAAAAAAACAGAAAAGTGATGTGAACGGCTTTACCTAGGGGGAGAAGACCAAGCGGGGACTATGGGACCAACTGAAAGTAGGAGGGAGGGCACTCGGTGAGTACCACCAGATCTGTTAGAGGCCCTTAAACAGGGCCAGCTCACAAAAAACACACAAATCTTTCTAAGGTAGAGATTGTGAAACAGGGGCCGATGAGTCGCCCTTCAGCGTTTGCTCGAGCGCCCTCCTGGTGGCATGACCGTCTATATACTGCCTATAGACCCTGATGACCGACAAGCCTCAAGGCGATTAATCTGGCTTTCGTGACTCAGTCAGCCCCAGACATCTGTAAAAAGATTCAAAAGATAGATGGTTTTGCAGACAAACAGGTTCAGAATTATTGGAAATAGGCCAAAGGTGTTTGAATAATAGAGATAGCGAGATGATCTACTGATAAGGAAAGTAAAAGGGCCACAGTGGCCGCATTACAGGCTTCTGAAACCTCGTATCCTAGACAAAGGCGACCACTCTACAACAGAGAAAAAGCGGTCTTCCCTGCTACAAAACCAGTGTGCTTCTGCAAAGAAATTGGAACATTGGAAAAATGAATGCCCCCAACGTATCCGAAAAAGCTGGCCCGAACTCCAGGCCTGCGCTCCTCTAAGCCAAAAACCAGTTTTAACTTTAGAAGAATAGGGGGCATGGGCTTTTCAAACTAGGCTCCGAGAGCCCATGGTAACTTTCTCAATTGGGGGGCCAACCTGTAAATTTCCTAGTGGAGTACAGGAGCTTCACATTCTGTGTTACAGAAGCCCATGGACCCCCTCACTTAATGAAACCATGGAAGATGCAAGGGCAAACAGGAGTAATTAAAAAAAGTATAAATGGGATACCAGATGGACTGTTAACATAGGACGGTGGAAAACTGTAATCACTCCTTCATTGTTATCCCAGAATGCCCTTTCCCGTTGCTGGGACGGGACCTTAAGCAAACTTCAGGCAACTATCTCATTTTCTGGAGATATGCCTACATTAGAATTGGGAATCCTGCAAAGGCCCTAACTATAACCTGCCCATTAAGTGAGGAATATATGCTTTTTCAAAATCTATCCAAACTTCGAAGGAAAATGGGAGAAATTTTTAATTCAAGAAATTCCTACTAGTTTGGTGAGGATATAACCCTCCAGGGCTAGCTGGAGCCTTGTGCCACCAGTTTGTATTACAACTAAGATTGGGGCTTTGCCAATCCAGGTTAAACAATACCCCATCAGTTTTGAAGCACAAGAAGGAATAAAACCCACATTCAGGGTGTCTCCTAGAAAGTGGGGATAAATAATTTAGATGTCAATCGGTTGGAAACACCCCCTTGTTGCCTGTCCAAAAGCCTGGGATCAAGATTACAGACCAGTACAGGACTTAAGGAATGTAGAACAAAATGGGTAGAAAACTATACACAACTGTCCCTAACCCCTACACTTTGCTCAGGTTTGTTGCCACCAGAAATACAGTTTATACTGTATTGGATTTGAAAGAGCATTTTTCTCCATCCCTTGTCAAAACTGAGTCAGCTATCTTCGCTTTCGAGATGGACGGATGTGGGAGATGGGGATTATCGGGGACAACTGACGGGACTTGAATACCTCAGGATTTTAAAAATTCCTCCCACTATCTTTGATTGAAACTCTCAATCACGATCTGAGACTGTTTCGCAGTAAGTTACCCTGAGGTAACCTTGCTCAATATGTGGAGGATCTCCTGTTAGCAGCAAAAGTCAAAGAGGACTGTTTAAGGGCCACTCAGGGGTTTGCTAGGAACTTGGCTCAATTGGAGGTACCGAGTCTCCAAGGAAAAAGGCAAAAAATCTGTTCCTGTAGGGGTTACTTTAGTTGGGATATGAGCTGAGGAAGGAAAAGGACTGTAATCCCAATCCCGGCATTAGAAGCCATAATGAAGATCCCAAACCCCTAACCACTAAAAGCAGGTTAGGGAATTTCTAGGGGAGTGGATACTGCCGCTTTGGATACCTGTGGATTTGCGATTGCCAATCCGTTATATTACTCGCAACTGAAGGAGGCAAGTCACCGTTATATTTGGGACTGAGGAAAATGAATTGGGCCTTCAAACATTTTAAAAGGAGGCTTGGTTCAGGCCCCTGCCTTAAATCCCTGATATATCTAAGCCCTTTCATCTGATGTTCATGAGAAAAAGGGTATTGCTAAAGGAGTTCTTACCCAAAATTTAGGGCCTGGGAAAAGACCAATTGCCTACATTTCCAAAAAGGCTGGATCCTGTAGCATCAGGATGGGCCCCCTTGTTTACGAGCCATAGCGGCTTACTGCAATACTGGTAAAGGAAGCAGGACCACACTTTGCTCTGGGGCAGGGACTCTCACTGTGGACTGCCCCTCACACAGTGGAAACCCCTATTGAGGGATTTCCACCAGTCGATGGATGTCAAATGCCATCTCACTCCAGTACCAGCGTCTCCTTCCTAGGAAAAGGACAGATTGACCTTCAGAAATCCTGGCAATCAATCCTGCAACCCTGTGCCTGATGATAACCCAGACGACCAATTCATGACTGCTCAGAGGATGCTGGATGTCATCCAGGTTACCCGGACCAGACCTGACTGACATTCCTCTCACCAACAGAGACGCAGACCTTTACACCGATGAGGTAGCCGTTATGTCTGGGATGGAATAAGGTATGGGGGAAGCACAGCGAGTTAGTTACGGGCCAAAAGAAAATTATCTGGGCACAGGCTTTGCCCAGAGGCTCATCAGCCCAAAAAGCAGAAATCGTTGCAGTAACACAGGCATTTGAGATGGGCAGATGGAAAACGGGTAAGTTTACACGGGACAGCCATTATGCTTTTGCTCGTAAATGGCATGGACAGATATACAAACAAAGGGGATTTTTAAAACTTCCAGATGGAAAGACTATCAAAGAAATAAAAAGAAATCTTCAATTACTGGAGGCTATCTAGGTTTGCAGATTAAACTGGCTATTATCCACTGGCGCTGGACACGTAAAGACCAATAGCCCTCAGACCCAAGGGTAATAACTTGCAATCAAACAAGCCAGGGAAATAGCCTTGGGGATGTCAAAATGTCAAACTATTCTTGAAACTCCTCAAATTGCCCCTAACTCCCAGTTAAATTGAGGAAGAAACTCCCTTCATACCTACTGAAAGAGATAAACTTATTACTCCTCTGATGGGGAGGCCCAACTAAAAACTGTCCACCGCTGTGTGACTCTCCCGATGGGAAAATTTGCATGCCTAAGCTTTTAGGAAAAAAGTCGGTTTAAACTGTTCTTCATAGGCGAGCATTTATCCCCTCAAGAAGACTTTTTTCCCAGAACTAATGTTCACCCCACGTTGGTTCCCGGGGACACCGGGATACTCCAGAACCATTTCAAATCGTTGGCATGACATTGTGCACAGGTAAATGCTAAAAAGAAACCATACTTCCACAGGGGAAACAGAAGTCATGTACTGTACTGGTGAATTTGGAAATTGGACTTTGCTTGAAATTAAACAGTGACTACTCTATATGGATATAAATACTTGTTAGTCTTTGTTGAAAACTGTCTCAGGCTGGTTAGAAAGCCTTTCCTACTCGAACAGAAAACTAGCAAATATAGTAGTTAAAAACAACTAATAACTGAGATTGTCCTAGATTGTGGCATTCCTCTAACTTTGGGTCTGACATGGCCGGGCCTTCACGGCCAAATGATTCTCAATTAATTTCAAAGAGCCCTTGATGAATATAATGAAATTACATTGTATGCTCCATCTCAAAGTTCAGGGAAGTTAGAAGAAAGGCTGGATTAGACATTAATGGAAACTTTGACTTAAATTAATACTTGAGACGGTGTAACTGGGTTGTTCTCTTGCCTTTTTGCTCTCTTAAGGGCCTTTTGCACTCCCTTACGGGAAAAATTTACCCTTATGAACTAATTATGGGCGGCCACCCCTTTGGTTCCAGAGTACCACCCAAGATCTGGTGGGAGACATTCCCAATCTCAGAAACACTCAAAGGGCTTACAACGTTAATCATGATAGAATCTTTCCCAGGTCAGGCTGCTCAGGCCCATTGGACACAGATGCGCCGATCATTCATTCCAACAGACGATGCTGTGCTGATACGTGTTTGAGAAACTAACAGCCTTGAGCCCAGGTGGAGAGGGGCCCTTACATCGTGATTCTCGCACTCCTACTGCCGTCAAGTTTGTGGTATCCTGCCTGGATCATCACTCACAGCTAAAGAAGGCACCTACAGAAACACACGGAGGAAGAACCCACTGGAAGAGAATCCAGAGCAGAGGTGGAAAGGTGATGAGCGTGGCCTTTTAAGTTAAAATTGACTAAGTTTAATATTTTGTCATAGATTCTTATTGCTTACCTGTTATTATAAGCATTATGCTAATAAATTTTTGCCTGTTGGAGGTATTACATGTATCCTTGGGTTTTAGCTATGCTGGCCTCTACAAACCTTGTACCCCATCTGTAGCCCAAGATAGGACCTGCTATTGCAGGATCTCACTAATTACTAAATTGTTACTTACTCTTGGTCAGATCAGTAATGGCCCTATATCAAATGGTATAAAGATAACCAAGAAATTTGTAGTCAGATATTCAGGGCGGGGACCATGGAGAAATCTTACAGACCAATCTCGAGGGGTAGCAATATAATTTTGGTAATCTATAAATACTCTGCTCACCCTCAAGATTGCAGGACAGATTTTCCTGTACTAGCCTAAAAAAGGGGGCCCAATAGATACTGTTTATTCAAAAAGCTACTTTAAAGGTGGATGTTTCTGTGAGTCCCTAAATTCTGTAACTACTCAAAATTTTGGTTACAATTGGCTGTTGACACTTGGACAAAAGTTCCCTTCTGTGTACAAGAAGGAAACTCATCCATCAATTGCTAGCTAAAAATCTTGTGGGTCTTATCTGTAAAATATACCGACTATGTTAAAGTCACTGGTGGATGAGCAATGCGAGCAAGACTGGCCTCAGTATACCATTGAGAGCCAGCTTGCCAGGCTTTCACTGGTTATTCATAAAGCATGTGTTTGCATAGATTGCATCCTTCCCGATCCCCCCCCATATTGTTCTATTGAGCAATTATCTCCCTACCCAATGGCAAACGACTGCCAACAGGATGGGTTTTTCTCTGTAATAAAGCAACCTTTCCAGGCTTTGCCTACAAAACTTTTCTGAGATTCTGTTCTATGGGACGGATCTTTCCTTTACTGCCATTGTCTGACAGCTCCACCGAAATGGCCCGAAGTCTGCCCTCCAACTGCGATGACAATTTAATCCTCCTAGGACTCACTGACACTGCAATTGCAGCAGCCTTTCTTTTGCCACTTTAGGGTCTAGTGTAGGAATACAAAAGAGAAATCACAAATTAGCCAGTAGTTTTAGCCAAAACCAGGCTAACCTTTACTGCACAAGTTTTGGCAGAAAGGAAATTAATCAAGAGATGAAGAACTGTCGAACCTCAATGTTACAAAATTAGAGTGGGCTATGATGTCTTTTATTGAAACTTCACTTTGGACTTGGCGTTGCCAACAATTCCCAGGCATGGGCTGTTTCTAATATTACAGATTATTTCTAAGTTTCCAACACAGGTAGATGAGATAAGAGCGGAGAGTAAACAAAATTATAATGGAGTAATTATTGTTAGGCTTGGGAGATTGGTTTCCATGGTTAAACTTCTCTCTTTTGGTCCGATAATTTGTATCCTTATCTTACTAGTTATTGTCCCATGTGTTATTTAAGTATATGATCCATTTTATTGGGCTGCAATTTAATCTATTATGTACCATCGATAAAATTAGGCCTATACGATACTCCCTTTCAAAGATTTGAAAAGTAAAAAAAAGGGGGGGGGATGATAATCCAGCCTAATTCCATCGTAAGACTGGGAGCCATCCTGTCAAAAAGTTATGAAAAAGCCCACTTCAGTTTTCTATGAAATGCTAGGATTCTTATTTGGCTTGAGCTTATTGTCTGCATCATTCCAGGCCTTGAGCTGCTCAGGCCATGCTTTCCCTTGCCAGATAACAAACTCTCTCTCTCTCAAACTAGTGGTGCCTCTAAACTTTGATATGGGTTTGACTATTATCTCCCTTTTTTCTTGGGATGCAATGCCATGTAGATATTAGTTTGCTACTGCTTTGATAGTTACATCATGTCTGACCTTGTTAGCGGTAAAGTTCCCAAGATTTTCTGTAACTCTTTGAATATACAAACCTTGTCTTCCCGGAGAGGCCCGGGCTGACCCCAAGGCCAGTGTTTTGGGAGGGCCAGCCCTGGCCAGCTCTTTTATATGTATACAATATAGAAGCTTGCTTTAATCTAAAATTGGAGTTGGGGGTCTTTTCTGTGCGTCTTTGGAATCTACACCAATATTGTCATGACGCTATCAGACCTGGAAAAGCAAAAAGGGACATTTCTGTCTATATAAGGCTAAGCAAAGATATAAATGATGCCTTTTGTCATGGAAAATGTAATCACAGCAGCCATGAGAGGTGCTCCTTCTCTCAAAATTTTACAAGAAGGGCTCAACATAATAAGTTATTATAATCAATTCAGGTTATTTTTTAAAAGACAATATCCCCAAAGAAGGCAAGAGACAATAGAATTAAGACCAAGCTCGTATCATGCCCTAGGCACTGCCCCAGTGTAAAAAAGGAAACCTATTGGGCTAATAAGTGCAGATCTAAAACTGATGTATATGGAAACTATTTTGCCTAACAACTCAAAAAACACGGGGCATGGTGCCTAATGCTCCCAGGGCCCAACAAAATGTACGAGGCTTTAGGAGGAGGCGTATCCTCAAACATCCATCCAGATGATTCCTCAACATCAATCCCTCTTACCATTGACTCCCTTGTCAGAGGATCAAGAGGAAGTGAGGATTGACCTCTTTCCACCTCCCGAATAGTGCTAACACCTGAAATGGGGGTTCAAACTGAATTCCAAGGAGTCAGGGGACCTCTTCCCTCCGGGACGTAGAACTTATCCTCGGGGGAAGTTCTAAAGCTTATCAGGTTTTCAAGTGATTCCAGGTATATAGACTCCGATACCAAGGAGAGTTAGATTATGCTTAGTTCACCTCGGGCATTTGCTCTGGCTAACCAAGGTGATAGAATTGCTCCTCAGCTGCTTCTCCTTCCAGTTTACATGACTCATTTTAAGAGTATGCCTCAAAATAGGAACAATAGGGGGGATTTGTGTTTTCCACTGGCTCGG